>JAAAKQ030287957.1:0-14689 GCA_010016005.3 Zanna intricata | reverse complement strand
GAAGGGAAACGCAAGTATTTATACAGCGCGGGCGAAACCGATGGGAATGCTGGTAATGAAATAATGGAAAAGCAGAATAGAAAAGAAAAGAATAGAAAAGAAAAGCAGATTAAGAAATTTAGTACGGTAATTTTTAAGAAATTTAGTAATGTTGAAATTTATACGGATTGATAAACTTGGAACAAAAACATTACAAGAACAAAGAAAACTGCTGCAAATTCTTTCCAAAGAAATAAGTAACTCGGTAAATAATAAATTTAGGTGTCAAGATTTTATATCACAAAGAGTAAGTGAAAATCCAAGTTGCAACAATATAGGTGAAAAAAACTAGAACACTACAGAAATGAAAACATGTCTATTAAATTTTATATATATATAGAAAGACTATTACGGCGAAAATAATAAAAATTAAATAAATTATGTTAAAAGTATATGGAAACGTAACCAACAGCAAAACCATGATAAAGTTAAGATCAAAGAAAAACAAACTATGATGTAAGTGTAACCGAACTGACCGACACGTAAAAGTTCGATTTTAAATATACAATTTAATAAATAAGCTTTAAGATCTTAAAGTTTTTTTTTTTAATTCACTGATTTATACAAATTTATCAGGAAAAATATAATCAATATAAACTACTACGTTAAAATTACTTCTATTTCCAAGGCTTCTAAAAAAATATTATACAATTTAAGTCTTTAATTTTAATAATTAAAAGATTGCAGAATATATTTTTCTTAAGACATATTATTTCAGAAAAAGTTGTCAAACAAATCGTAATTACTCATAAAAGAAGTAAAGCCATACAACTCTACGCTGTTCATTAATAATAAGGAATCTCCATTTTCAATTGAAAAGAAAAATCCAATAGAACCAGAGATAGAAAAACAGATATTTTGCAGAATTAGGAAAAACTGCTACACATTTCCCGTTTAAGTTCATTTTAATTGGAAAATGCTTTCCTTCCTTCTTTTTTAACCCATCAACGAGTTCTTTTGTTTTTTCTTGTCTAAAGTAAAATTTTAAAAACAATTTCGAAAAACGAATTAATTATTTTTCTTCAAATACTCATGTTCACATAAATCTAAATATTTTGTTGAATTACTATGAAACTGTTCTTTATAATTTTAATTAGATTACTAATAATAATTATTGTGTAGATTCCATAAAGAATAAAATAATAATATTAATATTATATTCTTAATATTATCTTACGAAACACATCTAAACACTGTGTGTGTGTGTGTGTGTGTGTGTGTGTGTGTGTGTGTGTGTGTGTGTGTGTGTGTGTGTATATATATATATGACTATTTGTTTCATTCAATAAATGTAACCACATTCAAATATCGTTGTAACCATCAATTGTTACCAAAAGTAAACTAAACAAAGATTACAATGAAAAGGAAAGCAATTGATTAACTGAATGTTTATGAATTATAAGAATGCAACATTTTTGAAATGCTATACCTAAGATGCAGCAAAACTTCAATCGATAAAAATTGTTGGTTGCAGATATTGATTTAGAAAAGTAATTCCTAGATTTTTCTAAGCATGCACTATTATAATTTGTTTGAGTAGATTGAAAACGTGTTTATTATACAGAAAGAATATTCAAAAGTTTTCTGTTCTTCACTGGGTAAGTTATACTAGTCTATACTGCTGTGGAACAACTCAGAAAAAGCTCAATCCGAAGAAATCAACTCAACATGCGTCACGTGAGACATACATCTGGCATTCCACAAACGACTAATGGCGCATATTAAGTAAACAATTGCCCTTGAAGCCATACAAACTAACCATGGTACAACATATCACAGATAACGACAAAGTTGTTACACTGCAGTTTTGTGTGGAAATGATGGATCGAACTGGAAACAACGATAAATTTTTAGTGATGAGTTGTCGTTCTACATCAATGGTAAGGTGAACATTCATAACCGTCCAATATCGGGTAGCGAAAACTCTCAAAAAACTTTACAGCAAATTCGTGATAGCCCTAAAGTCAATGTTTTTTGTGCCCTAAGAAAACAGAGATTAAGACCCGTTCTTCTTCCAGGAGGCAACCGTAAACAGTATCATTTATCTGGATATGCTTAAAAATTCTCTAATTCCTTAGTTAGTCGATTATGACCAAGATGGATGACATTATTATCGGCAAGGTAGGGGACCACCTCACTACCGTCTAGAAGTCCGAAATTTTCTTGATACTTGATTCCCAGATCGGTCGATTAGTCGTGAAGGGATGATCGCCACGCTCTCCAGATTTGACTCCGCTAGATTTTTTATTGTGTGGTTTCATTAATGATCAGGTTTGTTTACCACATTTTCCTGTTGATCTTTTTGAGCTAAGTTTTCGAATTAACACCGCAGCAGCAGAGGAACGCCCAACTTGTTGGCTACAGTTTGGAATGAAATCGACCTCAGGTAGTATGTACGTCGTATTACAAATGGAAGGCATATCAAACCAAAGTGAATCTTTGGTGACAAAACCTGGTTTTTCTGTGAAATTTTTATGATGTTTTCTATAATGTTTTTCTATGAAATGAGCCTCAACCGAATTTGTAAGTTATCTCAAATTTTTATATGCTTTCAAAATTGTGAAATCGTTTTTGAAGCAGCTTCTTTAAGTATTTCACTATCATTTATTTTTGAGTGTATACTTGTCTAATTCATGAGTACAAAAATCTCGGGAAATCCATTTACTTATAATTAACTTAATTATAAAGTTTTCCATTTAAAAATCTTACTAATTTTTTTTTTATCTCTAAAATCAATCAGAAATAATATTTCATGTAAAAACAAGTCACGGATGAAATTTAATCAGATATGCAATGTAGATATTATTTTCTACTACAGAACCGTACGTTTTAATCATACTTAAGTATGTATAATTTTTTTTTTTTAACTTAGATGTTCATAGTAGTTTATTTCTAAGTTTTACTCTAATTGATCTATACAGCAAATCAGTCTACAAAATATTTTGATCGTAAGCATAATTAAAAATCGATTAACTGTTATATATGTGAATCATATAAAAAATCAATAAATAATTAAGGACACGCCCAGTTATTTAAGACATTTAAGTCACTTTCAGAAATAAAGTTACATGATCCCAGATATGTAACAGTCAATGCGGTAATGTCATCTTTCATTTCTAAGTTACCGGTTTGCAACACGTTTTTATAGAAATTAAATTTGTCTCTAGTATTTATAGTCAAGAATGAAATGCAGTTGTAATAGTTCGGCTTATCAACATCTTCCACCAAAAGAAATTCGGTAAAAATTTAGTAACAATCGAAAAAAATGTACTAATTAACTAATAAAATTTTTAAAGATAATTATTTTAAACTTCGGTATCAAGTAACTTCATTTTTCTTAACAAAAACAATAATCAGAACGTGGAGTTTTTAAGATGAACAAAATTTTTTCTCCCATTGAATTTCTTGAGTAGAAAATAATGGGTCTTTTACAAAAAAGTTTTTATTTTTTTTTTAATTATTTTTTTCAATATTTTAAGTTGGTTAAAAGGAAATAAAAAAAATAATAGAAATGTGGGAATTAACTATTAGCTTATTAAAATCAGTTAGGAAAATAGAAATTTGTTATCCTCATAGAAAATAGTTTATCATTCAATAGTTTATTCGATTAGATGCTGACCTAGAGCGGTACGCCCAGACTCGATCTGCAATAAATTTACAACGCGAGCTGCAATTAAATTCCGCACTAGATTTTACAGATGTAACATTATAGGGCTACCATGGTCATATGAGGATATAAGTGGCTACAGATTAAGTACCACCGATCAGGGGCATACAGACCCCCTTACAGAAGATGTTCGTATAATCCTGCTCAGAAATGGAAAAGGGAACCAAAAACGATATATTGTACGTTAGGAAAGATTCATTTACCTTCAATTCAAGAACCGCAAAAGGTATTTAAAGCACTGGAGACCATTCTAAATCCAAAAATTTCCTATCAAAAGCGGAGCCTACAACAGCGTTTATAGAATAACATTGGAATTTTATCAGAATTATTTTCACAATCATTAGGATTACAATGCAAGCCACCTAGTAGACGGGAAGGGGGAGAAAAGCGAGCCCAGACCGGATAGTTTTTATTATAAATGTTTATCAAAATGCGCATCTATAATACATATAAACCTTTTATGAAAGGTTCTTGGGCAATTCTCATTGATATTTCATTACAATATCATATTTTTAAACAGATAAATAGATAAATTTAGTATGATTTTGCGTAGTTAAAATATATATATATATATATGTTAGTAAAATTACAATTCATATCAAAATTAAATAAAATATTGTTGTAATATTTCAGTTTATAATATTCATTAAAATGTAAATGACAAAAAAATAAATATATTCTGTAGGTATATAGGATAACCAGCAGAACAATCTTTTAAAATAGAAGGAAAATATGGGTAAGGCCTTTGTGGATGTTATCGGAGACTGGTTTAGAAAACGTACTCCCCAGAGAAACCAACTCGCTCGAATCCAGAAACTATTTTTCTATTCCGTAACCAAACTGATAGAAACATTAAAATAATATTAAATATACGTTATAAAAAGAGGAACCTTTACTCCCTAAGGCTAACATATTTTTATTAAAATTTCTATGTAAGTATGGACATATTTTATTTGAAAAATATAATTATTAAGATCAAAATCAGGAATAGATATAAAAACAACCATAAAATAAATTTCTTAAAATTTAATTTTCTAGTAATACATATAAACGTGAGAAAAAATGAAGAGCCCATAAGTCGGAATAAAAAAGGTAATCAGCAAATAAAAATAAAAAGTATTTAATCATAAGTAAAAATAAAAAATTAATCAGGCTGAAAATTTACGAAAACGTTAATTAATCATTTATGATCTCATTTTTTTAAACCGGTAGTTAATAACAAATAATTTCAATGAATTTTTGCAGGATTGTTACGAGAAGGATTAAAGGAGGTGAGGTAAGTCATCGGTGCAGAAAATTGGTTACACGTTAGAGCCACAATATAGGAAAATAGGGGCTCGAGCCTTATACACTTTATTTTATGATAAAAACTCTTCGCATAAAGAAGAAAGAAAATCAATTTCTCTATAATAATGATTCTTCGAATTTTTATCACTCTTTTATCGCTACTTATTTAAGATGACGGATTAGTAGTCTGCATTTTACTAACTACTTGTATATCGATCGATAATATGGTAATGCGTGTTTTATAATTCATAAAATGAGCAAATGAAACATATTGAACAAATCGAACAAAAAGAAAATGATAATTATTTTATAATTCATATATCTTAAAAATTGGTAATTATCGATTCAACGGAACTTGTAAAATTCCTCATTACAAGCCAATTCATAAATGTTTTACAAGAATGGCGTCAAGTTACTGTCACTATTACTCATTATTACGAATACAATAACCATGTATTGATGTATTGAGCTAACAGTAAACTGAATATTACGTAAAATTTTAATTTATTAAAATTAGAAAATACTACCTGAGTATCAATATATTTATATTAACAATATTTTGTTAATTTAAATTGAAAAAGTTAGTGTAAGAAACATATAAATTGCAACAACTCATGCCCATCAAGAAGTTAATATTTAATATCCTACCATCGCATCTAATTTTCTTGCCTATAGTGATAAGAACTCTAGGGATTCTAAGATGCTTGCTCTCCAAGTCGTAGCGAAGAGAAACTCTCGAAGCACAGCTTGAGCGAATACCCAATTCATTTTCTTTCAAGCGGTGAAGAGATTTACCGTACAATAATCGAAAACGGGTAGAGGCTTCATGAGATCAGCTATGATAAGTTAGAAGTTGAAGTTCTTAGCTCATCATTTCTTCTATTTGCTCTTAATGAAAGAAAAAGAGTAAAACTGATAAGATTCTATTTCATTTGGTTGCTATCTCGTGATGACCATACGCTTAGCATTATGACGTTACATCTATTGATATGAAAATCGCTATGTAGTATTTGATTAAATAAATTTCCATAGTCGAACAGACTTTTCTTCTCAGTAAAGATTTAAATGAGCGCGGACCATTTACATATTGTGCAATAACAACATATAAATGTTTAGCTATCAAGTCCTGATAGAAGACTTAGCTTATGACTAACTCAAGTGAAAATTTAAATCGTTTTTAACATATCCTAGAGAATATTTTGAAGATTATTTTATTATCCCTTCATAACTATAATAAAAAATAAAAAGTGATCTTATTTTGTCCCCAAACAACTTTTTGTTATAAATATAAAATTTCAATTCATTACAAATATTTTTTTTAAATTAATAAACAAAATTTAAACAACAATCTTTATTCAACTGCTTTAAAACCTACAATGAATTTTATCATGTTTGAAATTAAAAAAATTTGTATCCTCTTAAAAACTTTTTTCTATTTTTTATTGAAGCTTGAGCGGTTTTGGGCCCATCGTTTTCCAGTTAACAGCAATCTTTCAATAAATAATAATTCTTCTTTACAATGAAATCATATAATTAAGAATCCTGTTATGTTCCTTTAATAAACTAAACAGAAAAAAAATGAACCGTAAAGAAAAAAAAAAGTTAAAATATATATATATAAATTAGTTATTTCGTTTTGTTTTGGTTATTGCATATGTAAAGACCCGAGGTAGACAACCAGTCATAAGTTCTTTTCTGGGTCTAACAATATTCATTCTACATCCATTCCCAGCAATAAACAGAGAAAAAAGGTATTATTTTCAGTTGAGGTAGTGTAAAGTGCAGTATGCTCAATGAAGAAAGCAATAGAAAATGTCGTTATTCCTTTCTTCCTCTAATAAGCCTTGAACGGCATGATTCCTGTTATTGTAAATGTGGGCTCCGCGTTTTCGGTAGTTAATTCTTTTCTTATTTCTAGTTAACTACAAAATTTGGTTGGTTATATGTCATAAATTCCTTTAAGGACAATGCTTATTATTAGTTACTTAAATTCTTCTAATTTTTCCTCCAGAAGTTTAGTGTATTCCTCCAGAATATACAGGTATACCTGTACCAGAAAACACTAATAAAAGTTTTCGGAAGAGAGTTTCAGAAATATCGTAGATAAAATACCTAATATAGATAAATTAATTATTTTTACACTTAATTTTTAGGTTCTAATAATTTGAATCGAAATTTATTTAATCTTTAAGTGTAAATTACAAGTTATAAATTTTTTCCGGTTATGATTTTATGAGCAATTAATACCAAAGAAATATTCTTCACAAGTACTACTGTGAAGTAAGAAATCAAAGCAAAGGGAAAAATTGAATAAAATATTGGATAAAGAGGAGTTAAAACTTTTTCTTAGAAAATAACTCGACAAAGTTTTAATTTTTTTTTAAACTCTAACATCTTACAATTCTCCACAGAGAAAGTGAAAAATCAGAGATAGAAAGAAAGAAAGAAAAATAATAAAAGAGGGAGATAATAAAGACGGAATAATCACCAACTCGTACATGATTTACCGATATGTAAGCTGCTCAGTATGTTAATTTATTTATTATCGTACTAACAGCAAATCAGAGCAGGTATAGCTGTAAAACACAATACCGCATAACATCTGGCGTTTGTTAAACCCCTTTTAATAATGCAACCATATCGACCAATACACAAACGAATATCATACAATAGACATAACGAAACATAATTACATGTAAAATATGGAATAAAGGCAGATTCAAGCTTTCAACCGGTGTTACTGAGATAAACTCTTCATCTCGTTCATCCATTTTGTATTCATATCAGGCTGACAAACCCGTACAAATTCATGGAAGCTCATTATTCAATTAAATATGAAAAATAATCAGTAGCTATTGCTTGTAAGTAATTACTTAGACAAAGTGCAGTTTCTCTCAGATCCACTAACGTCACCTGACAAACGTACAGAATAATTTCGTCTTTTCTTTTTAACCGGAAGGTTTTAGATACTAATACCGGTCCCATCTTAACACTTTTCAAACAATAAAAGTTAAATATATCATATTCTCATGAACAAGCCTTACACTTTCTGTAGTGAATTATTCATTAATTAAAAATAAATGAATAAATAAAGTCTCCGCATAAAAATTCAACATAATTTCAAACCAACCAAAAAAATAACTATGAAAAGAAAATTTTATACAGAGCAAACGGAATGTAAGGATGAATATAACCAAGTGAACCATAAAATATTACTTTTAGCAGTGAAACTGCAATGTAATCAAAAAACAAAATTGTAAAATATTATTACTCTAGCGGTACATGTAAAATATATTTATTTACGTACCTAAAACGAGAGTTTCAGTATTTACCAGATATATATGCAAAAGCATAAACAGACAAAAGCAATAGCAAACCCAAGTCATACCTGAAACATAAAAAAAAAATTATAACTTTATTGAGTCTATATAATTATGAATTATATTTTTACATAATGTCAAACAAATTAAATCGTTTTAATATTTACAAAAAATCACAATAACCTTTTTATGAAGTAAAATAACATATTATGAAGTAAGTAATATATTATCAAACCACAGTAGTATCGTTAAATGTAATCCATCTATCTTATTCAAGGAAATTTTTTTTTCCAGAGCAACCTTTAAAATATCATACTGAATTTTTGAAGGCTGACAGATGTACGAAAGATTATTTAAAATTGAATGCTTTATTAACTGAGAGTGTGTTATAAGTATGGAATCATAGATAAGAATTTCACCATTATAATCTAAAACAAATTGCAAATTTTACAAAAATCGATTATTCATGAATCAATTATTGAGAAGGAAGATTATAAGTAAACGTATAAGTAAAATATAACTATAAATACGACATAATAAGCAATAATATTAATTAATAAGAATAGACTATATTAGATTTTATATATATATATATATATATATATAAAATCATTTAATATATTTTACACATATATATATAAGTACTAAAACGGAATACAAAGGAATAAAGAACTTTACACGTACTTTCCAAAATAGTTTACAACAAAAAATTCAGTTTTTTATAATATCTGAAAGAATAATAATATTCTAATAATAAAACCAAAAACATTCTTTGATATTAACAAAATTATTACTAAATTCTGTATTAAAACAAGACTTGAATATGATTAACAGTTAATAAAGTTAACAATAATGTTTGTTTTCAACTAGCAATAATCGCACCTCAAATGAACTTCATTGGTTACGATATCGCCACTGCGCAAAGTTAATATCTGTAAAGTTATAAAGACGTCAAATCTGAATTTAATGGATAAGTTTTCAAAACCAACTGTAGTGTACAATTCAAAATAAATCAATATTAATCACAGTTTATTGGAAAAAAAAATACTCATCTAGTTTTATTTCCTTGTACGAAGTAAAGGAAGTACTGTGATCGCGAAAAATTTCGGTTTTCAGAATTAAACGGAAATATTTATTTTGAACATCTCTGAATCCATTTTTACTAGTTTCGGCGTGACGTCTGCACGTACGTATGGAATTTTGGCATAACTCAAAACCTATTATCCTTAGGATGTTGAAATTTTGGATTTAGGACTGTTTTAACATCTAGTTTTGCATCTCTCCTTTTGATTGCAATCAACTGAACCAAACGTGTCCAAACAAGCGTAAAATTTCAAAAAAATTTGGATTTTTTCTAAAAGCAGTAATAAGCTCTCATTGAGAGCTTTTCAATTAATCGCTCTTTGGTTTGATATAATTCTTCGATCTTAATTTGTGTACACGTTCTTTACTTTCAAATTTTTTCTCTACATTCTTCTTTATATTTATCATCTCTTATTTTTTTTTTATTTTTTCATTGTTTGCAATATTTTCTTACTTTTTATTCGTTCTTTAGTATTAACATTTTCTTCCTCTTTATATTTATCATCTCTGAATTTTTTTTATTCTAACTAGACTTTTTATTTCACTAGACCAGCCCGGTGGGATGACTATACTAAATCATAAATATGGTATTCATAATCAACTTTTGTAAACATATGATATAGGTTAGACTTGAAAAGATTAATAAAGGCAATATCCAAATTTTTACACACAATTTGCAAAATCCATGATCAAGATTCACACTTGGAAATTATGAAATTTATAAATTAAAATGATAAAGAAGTTAATAATTTCAAGAGAATTCAAAAGTAATATTTGACCACATATTAAATGGAAGTTGCAAAACAATTCAAAAAGCGAATTATTAATTACAGACTCATCTGAAATAACTAAAGGAAGTGGCTGAAGCAAGTTTCGATATATTTAAAAATAATATAAGAAAATTATTTTATACTCTAGTACTCTAGTAAGTATTGTACTAGTTATTCACTCCCTATAAGAATCATGAGACCTTGCCGACTGAGGGGGCTTGCGTAATAAGTGATACAGAGTACTGATACGGAGCGAAGGTGTAACCATATCTGAGAGGTATCTTTTGAGAGCCAGACTAAGGAATGATTCCTGAAAGAGGGCAACAGCTCTTTCAGTAGCTGTTAAGGGCGTAGGACAGGAGAACTTAAACGGCTGTATCAAATTCACTCAGTCCTTTGAGTACTGCACAGCTGAAAGGAATGGAAAACTACAGCTGTTTTTTTCCAAGAAAATATAGCTCTTTATTTCCATAAAACAAAGATGGAGGCGCCTACCTTGGTAAAAAATTCCGGAGGGAAACTAGTTCGCCATTCGGATCTCCAGGTGGGAAATACTAAGCAAGGAATAACCAGAAAATTAAAAAGTAACATTTTACGAATCGGAGCGTGAAATGTTAAAGTCTAAAAAAGATTGGTAGGTTAGAAAATTTAAAGAGGGAAATGGATAGGTTAAATGTAGATCTAATAGGAAGGAGCAAGGTTCGGTAGCAAGAGGAAAATTATTTTTGGTCAGGTTGTTTTGGAATAATTAACTCAGTATCAAATAAAGGGCAGGCAGGAGTAGGTTTCGTAATGAAGAAGGAAGGAAAGAGAGTAGAGTATTTCAAAAAGCTTAGCGACAGAACCATTGTAATAAGGATAAAATCAAAATTTTGATTTTATCAAAATCAAAACGTAGGTTTAACAATTAGTCGTTTAAAAATCGACAACGATTGTTTACGTGTATATGCCTACAAGTGCTCATGACGATAATGAGGTAGAGTGTCGTTTACAAAGAAATTGATGAAGCAATTAAACACATAAAAGGGGATGATAATTTAATAATAAATTGAGATTGGAATGCAAGCTTCGGAAAAGGAAAGGAAAGAAATATTGTGGGGCAACACGGGCTGAAATATTGTGGGGCAAAAGGAATGAAAGAGGAGACCAACTTATTGAGGTTTGCACGATGTATAATTAAGTAATAACCAATACCCAGTTTAAAAATCATAACAGAAGAATATATACATGGAATAAGCCTGGTGATACTGCAAGGTATCAGATAAATTACACGGTTAACAAAAATTATAAATCAACTCGATTGCAAATCACATCCTGGAGCAGACATTGATAGCGACCATAATTCAGTGACAATGAAATTTTGAGGAGGACATCGCAAGAGAGCTAAGTATAGATGATAAGATAGAAAATATAAAAGAAGAATGGGTGAATGTTAAAAAGGAAATTTTTAAATCAGTAGAAGTGAACTTAGGCACAACAAAAATAACATGTAGAAAACCTTGGATATCAGAGGATATATTGCAGCTCATGAACGAACGTAGAAAATGTAAGAATTCTAGTGAAGAAGAAAGTAAGGAGTGGAAGAAGGGTAAGGAGAGGACCAATTTGGTTTCAGGGAAAATATAGGAACAAGGGAAGCAATTTTAGCCCTTAGATTAATAGTAATAGGAAGATTAAAGAAAAACAAACCAATATACATGGCATTTATAGACTTATAAAGGACATTTGATAACATACTGGAATAAAATGTCCAACATTTAAAAAATTTTGGGTTCAAGTATACAGATAGAAGAACAATTGATAAAATTTATAGGTACCAAACTACATAAAATATAATCGAAGACCATAAGGAAGAAGCACTAATAAAAACGGGAGCCCGACAAGGATGATCCCTTCCCCGTTTCTTTTTAATTTTTACATAGAACTAGCAGTTAACGATGTTAAAACAGAGAATAAAAAAGATGTAGAAGAAACACTGAGTAGCATGGATGAAATCCTACACAAAAACTAGCGCATAAAAATAAACAAGAACAAAACGAAAGTAATGAAATGTAATAGAAATAATGTAGACGGACCACTCAAATAAAAATACGAAGAGAAAAGATTATGGACGTAGAAGAATTTTGTTATTTGGGAAGTAGAATTACTGAAGACCGACGAAGCAGGAACGTTATAAAATGCCGAATAGATAAGGCAAAACGAGTTTTCAGTCAGAATATAATTTGCTTACATGAAAGATTAATTTAAAACTCCCGAAAACATTTTTAAAGTATATGTTTGGAGCGTAGCTTTGTGAAACTTGGACGACCGGAGTACCTGAGAAGAAAAAATTCTAAGCTTTTGAAATGTAGTGCTACAGAATGCTAAAAATCAGATGGGTGGATAAAGTGACAAATGAAGAGGTGTTGCGGCAAATCAACAAATAAAGCATTATTTGGAAAAATATATTTAAAAAAAGAGAGACTTATAGGCCACATATTAAAACATCCTGGAATAGTCGCTTTGATATTTAAGGGACAGGTAGATGGGAAAATTGTGCAGGCAGACAACCTTTGGAATATGTAAAACAAATTATTAGGGATGTAGATACAGGAGGTATACCTAAATGAAACGACTTGCAGTAGGTATGGAATATTGAAGAGCTGCATCAAACCATTCAAATGACTAAAGACAAAAAAAAAATTATTTTATAAAAGAGTAAACCTCATTTTGTCATGTTTACAAAAACACACACACACACACACCCAGAGAGAGAGAATTAACATTTATCATTATTTCTTTCTAAAGATTATTTAGTTCCGAGATAAAGAAAAGAAACACGAAAAATAATACAAAATTATAAATCATTAATAGTAATATACCAGCTACCTATGGGAAATAACGTTCATTCACATAGTATTACCAAAATGCTTTATGGCAGCAGAGGATTTTTAAAATTAATATCAAACAGATGTGCAATGGTTTGAATACTAGATCGTGGATACCGGTGTTCTTTGGTGGTTGGGTTTCATTTAACCACACTTCTCAGCAGTAGTCGACCTGAGATTGTACAAGACTACACTTCATTCACATCATCCTCATTCATCCTACGAAGTAATACCTTACGGTAGTTCCGGAAGCTAAACAGATAAACAGAGAGATGTGCAGTGGTAAATATTTTTACAAAGTGAAATAAATGTTTTGTTTTCAGTAATTCTTCGGTTAGGAACATTTGATCTGTGTTGTATTTAAAATATTGATTTGTCAGTTTAGTTTGTAAATTAATCTTTTTTTCAAGTAAGTTAAATTAATAACTTTTACTCAGATTACTTTTATTTAAATAGAAGTATATATATCACTAATAAATTATATGCTGATCAATCATCGTGTGGAAAAATTCTTGTTTGTGAAAATGACAGTCTTTTATTTTAACATTAGGTTCGCAGAAACAACAAAATGTGTCAGTATAATTTCAAATATATGAATTTAAATGAAGCCTCCCTTTACATTGATTCATGCATGATAATGATTTATAAAATGATAGATTTAACCAGGAAAAGTATTGGCATATATTATTATTATTTGTATAATAATCATTAACAAATGTATCAAATGAAAAATGTTATATTTCTAGTTGATCTTAATGAAAAATTTATTATTAGATATTGAACTCACCAGATTAAAAGATTTTTATAAATCTTTCGCAATGTTAAAACGAAGTTCTCTCTAAAACAGACGAAAAAATGTATATCATTAAACCTATGGACAATAGGTTTAATCATTAAACCATCTCTTAGTTGGAAATATGTCTTGTTAAAATCAGATTGGTATGGGTATGCGGATTGGTATGGGCCGTTCACAAAGGGGTTGTGTACAAGAACCGATGATGTAAAGCGATTTAGTTAGCTATTAGTGAGAAAATTACGTACGGTAAGGTAACCTGAATGAGGAAACAGCTTGACCTTGTCGACTGAACCATTAAGTATTGTCCTTTACCTAATGGTAGCAAGACAAACGATGGGTAACTATAGCGCCACACCCATTACCAGTTAAAACTACTTCGCACGACAATTCTGCATACTCCTTCGCGTTATATTAAACCACATCTTTCGGTGAATAACGTCAAAGCACAATACCATCGTATAACGTTTTGATGACAATGATGGCTTTGAATTCTAAATACCAGAGCTAAGCAATCAGTAAATAATCTTCATAAAATTAAGAACACAAATAGATTCATAGAGACATTTATAAAGACATGTACATCCGGACATCCGTTGTTTTTTACGACCAATAACATTAGTTCCATTAATAATACAAGCAGCATTATTTCATTTTTTTAAATTTTGAATTGATCATTTAAAATCACATATCCTTTTTACTTCTGAATTTTCATCTTTATTCAACTAAAAGTAATTTTTTGACCTCTAGATAAGATTCCTTAACTACTACTTACACTACTACTTCTCTACTTACACACACACACACACACACACACACACACACACACACACACACACACACACACACACACACACACACAC
>JAAAKQ030287892.1:0-10352 GCA_010016005.3 Zanna intricata | reverse complement strand
AAACCGGGCGAAATCTTTCGCTAGCCGTAACTCGCTAACAAAACGTTTTCAGGCATATGTTTATTCGAAACTTTTTTCTTATTTTTAGATATAGATTCCGTTTCCGAGAGATTGCCGTGCAGTTTTGATACACTTTGTATATAGAAAACTACATTTTCGTAAAAAAATCACGTACTAAAAAAATACTTTTTTTTATTGTTTTATGGAATAAAACAATTATTAAAGTTTAAAAATAGCTGATTTTATAATTTTGTCCCCTATGTTTAACGTCCCTCCTTTTTGGTTATGACAATTTAGTATAGCCTATTTTATTTAAAGACCGAAGACCTGTTATTATCCAAAATTTGGTTATAAATTGGTTGGATCTGTGAAGGTACAGAGAAAAAATATACATAACCATTAAAACACCTTTCTCGGCCTTTCATCCCGGAGGTCCCGGGTTCGAATCCCTGTCAGGCACGGCATTTTTCACACACTCTACAATTCATTCATCTCATCCTCTGATGATATACCTTAACGGTGATTCCGGAGGTAAAAAAAAAAAAAAATTAAAATACATTACTACTCCTCCTTTATACGTA
Source organism: Zanna intricata (assembly GCA_010016005.3). Taxonomy (NCBI): domain Eukaryota; kingdom Metazoa; phylum Arthropoda; class Insecta; order Hemiptera; family Fulgoridae; genus Zanna; species Zanna intricata. The sequence goes on along the minus strand of JAAAKQ030287892.1, from coordinate 9,771 downwards.
GTCTGATAGAAAAAGAAACTCTGCCCAAAAAATATTTTTATACTGTAATTTTTTTTTTTTTGTAAATTAATATATTATTCTAAATTTTTATACTTGTGATTTTACAAAAATGACAGGTTATCAATATGTTATTAGCCAACCAATAAAGTTATCAATAACTCATCATGGTAATCAGGATAAATGATTACCATGTTTATTAACTTAAATTCGACAACAAAATTAAATTTTTCTTTAAAAAAGAAAATAATATGAATGGAATAAATAAAATATTAATAAACTCTAATTATCCTTTATTACACGTTACACATCAAGTATTTTTTTCCTTTTTTAATAAAGATTTTTTTTTTCACTTTTTCTTAATTCATTTCTGCTGGATAAATATTGGAATTTTTAAAATAAGCTAATTACAATTTATATTATTATTTTTAAATAAATTTTTAAGATATGAAATTTTTCATACGCTTCAAAATTCGTTTTACATATTCCCATGTACAGACTTCAGTGATGAATTAATTCATAAAAATATATATATATAGAAAATGCGAATTTTTAACATTACTTAAACATTTAAAAATTTTTTAAATGTTTTTACGTAACATTTTTAACATTACTTATTAAAATGTTATATTAACAGTCGGTATATTCAATAGTTATTGTTAAATATCCTAAATCTATTTTATTTTTTCTTACATGAGGTGATTTTTTTATTTTTTTTTTATTATTCAATAACAATTATAATTACAATCGGCTCTCTTGCGGAGCCATAAGTAACCCCCAAAATAAGTAATACACAATAAGTAGTTGCAAGTAAACTTAAAAGTCCAATATGAAATTTTATGTTCAGTCATAAATCATAAAACATTAATTTCTGCACAAAATAGTCCACAAAAAAACCATTAATAACAAAGAATAAAAAAAAAAAAAAAAACAATAATAAAAGAAAGAGTAAAAACAAAGAAAATAAATACGATACTCCCAAGCATGACGTTGTCAGACTCCAAATTGTCAAGCAGATCCTAAGTTGAGACAGGTCTCAACCATCGGACGTCCCTGCTGTTATCAAGTAGATTAATTGCAATGTGGTTTACGTGAATCTCAAGTCTCTGCAGTTATTTGTTACCGCGCTGCCGGGCAATTTCAATAACTGACGAGAGCTCCAGATAATCGTGAATCTCGTCATTCCGCGTTAATCATGGCGCTTCGAAAATCACACTCGCTACTTTGTTCTGAAATTGTTATTATAACTTATTTATAATTGCCATATTACTAGTACTAGATGTTCCCCACAATTCCACACCGTATGTTGTGTTTGGGCGTAGGATAGTCATATAAATTAAGATCTTGTTCGATAACTTGAGGCCTGACTTCCTCCATAGCAGCCAATGAAGTTCAGTTATTTTTTCTTAATCTTCACGTGACATTTCCAGGTCAAACGTCAATTCAGATGTCCCAGGTACCGTTTCCGTTCGCGGGATCAAGACACCATCGAAGTACACACTAGAACAGTCACCCCTCCTAATGGCGAATGTGACATGCCTCGACTTACCTTGATTAACCTTAATCCTTCACTTTTTCTGCCATACCTAGACTCGAACTAGCCCCATTTGTAAGTCTTGCGAGGCTAAGCCAGGGTTTTCGCTAACGGGCAGGATGGCAGCGTCATCGGTAAATATGGTGACGATGCAATTCTCCAGGGCTGGAATGTCCGCAGCGAATATAGAATACAACACAGGGCCCTATCTATGTAGCAGTACATTTAAATTACTCTCAGCCTGTGTCAAGAAGAGTTTCGTCATAAAATTTAATGTTTTTTTTCCAATAAGTTATGACATCGAATACCCTTACGTCACTAACTAATATTTGTGAATGGTTTTCATGCAGTGTTTTAATCAGTTCTTATCAATAACAAACTGTGTCTTCGCTAAATGTAAGGATATTTTTATTAAAAAAATATCCTTACAATTATATACGAAATGGATTATATAAGTTTTCCGGTTATATAACTAAATATATATATCAGCTTCAGCCTGAACTTCGATCCTACAAGAGGAGGAGACTCATTTTTTTTTTTTTTTAGTAAAAACTATAATTCTTTTCGCTTCATGAATAATATTGCACTAAATTGGGTCTTGGGACCACTTATTGAAGTTAAGAATTACTTAAATAAATAAGTTATTAATCTCCAGTATGGGATCCGTACTTAAAGTACCAATTACTTAAAACATAAATCTTTTAGAATTTAGTTTTCAAGATTGGAAATCCACTTGTATCGTATTCTAGTATTAATATGGATGATATAGGAACTTTTTATAAAAAGTTTTTCTCAACTTTAGAGTCAGGATTCAACTTAAGAATTCATATTTTTTAATAATTTTATCTGTTATTCAAACTGTGCCTGTTATTAAATATGTTTTAAAAAATAGTCGTCGAATAAAGGCGATAAATGGGACCCCATCATTTTTTTACTAAGTGATTTGATTTTTTTTTTTAAATTTTCAGATAAAAACCTCAATTGATTTAGTGGTTCAAAATAGGATCTGAATATTTTAATAAATATTTTAATATATTTTCTAATTGTACACTAAATATCGCATATTATTAATATTTTAAAACGCTGTGGCATATTTTAAATGAAAATCTATCAAAAACAATCCCGGAAAGTTATGCAACCATTTCACTGGTTTTTTTTTTAAATTAATATGCTCAGTTTAATAGTAAGTAATTTAATTTTTAAAAACTCAACTTATAATCAATAGTTTTAAAGTTGTTTTAGCGAAGTTTTGTTTTCGCATAATAATAATAAATTCTACAAAAAAAAAAAAAGGGAAAAAAACAATTGAAAATTTTATTTATCGTATTTATATCGGTTGTTAATTGTAAAAATTGCAGTTTACTAAAAAATAAAGAAAAACAAATCAAATTAAGAATTGCGAAACACTTTTAATATAAAAAAATGCATACTAGAAAAAGATTGTATTAAATGAAGAAAAAAAAAGCAAATATAAACTGATTTTAGGTTAGAAAATGTAAAACTACTTAATTCAAGCGAAGAGATTTAAAAAAGATTGTGGAGTAAGGGTTGCTGAGTATAAAAAATTTAATAAATATATAATTGTTTCCTACAACAAACGTTTTATATTCACTGTAACTTATATTATCTTTTAATTCAGTGTTATTACACTTTTTTACTTCGGATTTACTTGAGAAAAAGGTAAAAAATTCAATAAAATGTAATAAACCTTTATGAGAAGGAAAATAAGAAAAAAGCTAATATCTTAAGTAGAACCCCTTTTATTGTTTATATAAAACCTCTTTTATTACCTTAAACAGTCAATTCTCTGTTTATTTTTTCCATTATGTACTTGATATATTTTATTATTATAGTTTTCGATTGCTTTTACAGTGTAAGTTTTGAGCTTGTATGCTTGTCGCGGTATGTAACCGATATTTTTCTTTTGGTTTTCATTTATATAACTGTTGTCAGCACAACATCGTTGCTAGAGTGTTATGTCCTAGAGAGATTTATGTGAATTGTGGAGTGGGCGTGACATCAGCCAATTTATTCTACGATTATGTGATAGGATATGACCGATAAAGGACAAATATCTAAAGCAGGATTAGAATGTCTTAAGTTTAAATCCGCTGGGAATGTAACTTTAAATTTTCTGAGAATTTTTGTAGTAATAATACAGCAATAGACCAATAAAAAAAGACCAATTAAAAAAAAAAATTTAAATTTAAAATGTTATATTTATTGTTAAATAAGTTTAATAATTTATCGTAGGGTGTTAAAGAAAATAAAAAAAAACCTTGGAATTATTTTAAAATTACATCAAAACAAAAGAAAAGTGTGAGGTACTATGGTTTTACCTTAAAAACCCTATTAATTTTATTGTTTGGTTTTATTTTTATTTTCTGTTTTTTTGCAGTAGTGGAAATGTTAAATTGTTATTAGAATAAAGTAACAAAAAGAACACTTTTGAATCGTTTACAAAACATAAAAATAAAATAAAAACGAGCTTTATTCTTTGTAAACTTTCTTACGCCTTAACGTTGTTTTTTCATTCTTGATTATTATGCATTTATTTTAGTTTGTTTTCTTCTTTTTTTTTTCTACATAATTATTCTGTATAATATTAATAGTATGTAAGAATTATAATTCAAAAAAATCTAATCATGTAATTAATTGTACTATACTAATTATAATCGATTATAGTTACTAAATTCTTGTTGAAATAAAATTACCTATATTTTCGAATCTATATTTTTCCATAAGGATATGGAATTTATAAAGATATCTTTCCATAACGATATATATACTAGTGTATATAAATACTAGTATATATAAACTAGTATATCTTGGTGGGCTCCTAGCTGTTATCCTTTTTTTTTTTTTGTCGATGAGTTGCGAAGGAATGCATTTACGCACTCCCATGTGTTGTGTCAGACTCGAACCGGGGATACTAGCTGTCCCAAGCTAGTCTACTTAGCGAACTAAGAAGCTTTGCTAGTTGACTAAGCAGGCTTCACTGAAGCGTAACCTGCCCTCTACCAACTAAATCTTCCTCACCGTTCTCCTCCTCTCCGAAACCGGACCCGCAATTAAGCATTAATCAGCCTCGGGAAGGTGCCTTTAGGTTCAGAGGATCCTGAGTTTCCGTGCATCATCATCGACACCCATTCAAGCGAGCTCAGACAAGTGGCGACTCAGCAGAGGACTATCCGTCACCCCATCCACCCCAGGTCCAGTTCTTCATCATTTAATAGTAGGTTTCATCCCACTACGATGTGTTTTTATGTCCGTCTTCTTCGTTCTTCTTCGGGAATTTTTACTCACTCATTCATTCATCCTCATCCATACCACACCGAATTTTTTTTTTGTATTTGTGGGTGTTCCTGTATGTATGTATTCACGTCTGGGGTTCGAGAGTCCCCGAGTGTCCTCATCGCCGCCCATCCCCACAAACAGGGACGCGCGACGATTCAGCATAAGGCTGTCCCTTCTTCCGACTCCTCCGTGTAAGTGTTAATGTGTCACTGCCAAGGGTTTGGGAGTACCTGTGCGTCCTCATCGCCACCAATCCCCATAATCAGGGACGCGCGACGGCTCAGCAGAGGGTTGTGCTATCAATCAATATCATCTGTCCTACCAATGGATTAATCAGCTGTAGATTTCTACTGAAGAAACCACGTTTTATCGTATTCTGATTAATTTTTAATTGCCCCATTGGAAGAAATCCGGTAGAATAAGAATTGGAATTTGTAACGGTTCCAGATCTTTTCAGATCAAATGATTACCAAAACATTCATACTTCATTTCATTAACAGTATCATAGCTAACTCAGATAACTTTATCTTTTGTTTCTTTTAAAAGTACAATAAACTGTAGGAATATGTTACAGTAAACTCCACCACTTATAGTTTTACCAAAAAAAATGATCAACTCGGTGGTAAGAGATAACACATTGAAGACACACTTTATGCTTATGTAAGATTGTTAGATTACAAACTAAGGATTTTCATTTTTCCATATTCGATTCTTTGATTATTGGGATTAACATTCCGGGTTAGATTAAAGTTAAATCGAAAGTAAAAAAATCAATATTTTTTTTAGTTTTTACTCGTAAAAGCACTGGCCACTGATATACAGATCTGTATATCAGATCTCTGATTCTCGAAATTTACGTTTTATATTATATTTGATATTATTGACTTAACAGATTGCCCGACAGGGAATTTCAGCTGAACTCGACTTTCAGAAATTTAAAAAAAGGATACCCGAAATATTTCTATAATAATTATTATTCTTGGAAAATGGCATTTTTAACACGGTAAATAATTCAGAGTGTAGTATTTTCGTTTTAACCGCTTTAATAAATTGTCGTCATTATTAAGTAGTTATTATACTTAGTATATTCTCGTCTGAAATATAATATTCCTTGGGGGTTTCCTCATAAACTCAAAACGAGTCTCAAGATAAATAGCTTTGCTACCAGATCACTGTTTAGCGCCTATATGTATGAATAATGTAGACCAAATTTAAAAAATTTGGAATGTTAACTAATTCTTGTTATTATATTTTTTACTATTCAATCTTTGCTATAAAGAACGGTCATTTATTGTTAAAAATTAATTTACTAAACCAGACACCCGAACGTTTTTCGTGTAATTTAACGTAATATTTCGGCGTACGAAAATATCTTTATTATAATTTCAATGTCGTTTAAAATACAAAAGGTTCTCTTTACTAAAACAATACTACTTTGACGATGAAGCTTTAAATGGTTTTGATTAAAATGCCGATATCCGTGACATAATGGTAGTTATGACATAATGGCGTCTCGGCCTTTCAAATCCTGGTCAAGCATGTCATTTTTCGCATGGTAAAAAATACATCATCATACATCAGTAACTGTAAGTGGGCGTAAACCTGTTGATGTTGTACAAAATAAACAATATGCACAATAAAAATAATATAAACAATAAACAACAGTTTTAAATAATTAATGTGGACTTTAATGTCATTTCTTCTTTATTTTATAATTAAGCATATTGGGATGCTGTTCTGATTTTCCTTGATTCAGCCAGCAAATTCTGGGAAAGTTCTATCTTTGTTTGTGATCTAACATATCTAAAAATTGCTCATTTTGTCTGTGTGTTATTATGTACTGATCAGAATAAAAAAATATATATATATTTGTTTATAATGTAATAAATAACAAAAAGGAATGGCAGTAATGATTAAAAATGTTATTTTAAATATACTTGCAGCTACCCTAAATATTAAGCTACCATGCACATCCTTCAGAAATGTGAAAGCGGAGAGAGAAGTGCAATGCACACATTAAAATATATCAACAATATTTATCTTATCTCCTTTCTCGCTCAGTTTTACGTATCCCAAAAGCGATTTCATTTTTGTTCAAACATTATAGTAAAACTTAAAAAAAAATACGTGACGTAGCATAATTTGTTATTTAATATTTGTATAATGAATTAAAAATCCACAATTCGTAAGTTAGCACCACCTGCATTTTATTTTTTCTTAATTAATATGTTATTCATATTGGTAAATAATTAATTATAAACTATGAGATCATTTCAGAAATTGATAGGTGTAATTGAATAAATGGATTATAAAACTGATTAAAATAGCCCAGTATTTGCTTGGGTGAATCAAGACCATTAAATAATTTTAATTAAACTTTGTTTATTTTCTTTTTTAGATTATCTTTTACATTAATTATTAAACAGAGACGTTAACAATCATATTAGTACTTAAAATTGGGGCATACATATATGTAATGGTTGTCCGAAAAAGAACTTCTTGATTTAAATTAAATTTATTTTATTACATTTAGAATTACATTTATTAGGTGAAATTACAAAGTCACTTAATGTAATTCAATTTGAGCTCTGTTTATAGTCCTAAGGATGTCAAAGTAATAATCCACTTAATTCCATACACTCTAGTGAGCATAACTGCCGGAATTCCTTCTCTGGTTGCTATTATTCTTTGGCCTAGGTGGTTGAATGACTGGAACTTTTTTTCATACACTAATTTTATCATTGTGAAATGAATGCCAAAATATCTGATAAAAATTTTCAATCATCTGGTACCAGGTGTTTTGCGAATAATTATGCACAGATAAATAAAACCGTACCTCATCTGAGATGAACTACTCTATTAGGTTTATCTGTCTATCAACAATGTTGTTTGAGAAGCAAGTCACAATAAATGAGATATTTAAAATTTTCTCTTCTTTTATATTACTGCAGAGATACGAGATACTGATTCAAATTTTTTAATCGTAAAGATTTTGTACCAAAATATATATTTTACACCATTTTGTTGTAATACTTTCTTTTTTTTTTTTTTTTTTTAGATTTTTCCTTTTTATATACATTTTTGAATATCGGATATGAAATGTTGGATCATAATGGATGGTTACATATTTCATTTTGCTTTTGAAATCGACCCTGTTGTACGCAATTTTTTCAATAAATCGAAGATGGTCCATTTTACTGGAATACTGACAATCTGAGAATTTTCAACGTACATATGATTTATTTCTTCAAAGGATCCAGAAAGTACATAAGTTTCCACTGTAGCAATTCTTTATCACTTCTCAATAAAGCATGAACAGTATAAATCTGACAATAATGGCGCTAATAGTAACAGTGTTCACAATGGCACACAAATAACTGCAGTTTCAATAAGTTTGGTTTGATTTTAAATCGCTCACCCGATATTTGAATAACAAATAAACGAAGATGTAAAAATTTCAGATTTACATTTAATAGGTATAATTTAAAAAGTTCATCAAAAGAGTAATATAGGGAAGAAAATTTTTTTTTTTTTATTATATTAAAAAAAAACTGACAACACAGTTGTAGGACTTTCCCGTCTAGCGGCTTTTGTCTGATCCACGGCTAATAGACACAACTTAATTTAAAATATTTATCATTTTCTTTAAATACAGTAATTTTTCGTTTATTTAATTTCAATGATTTAAAGCGTGTGCGTATACCGTATCTCATTCGTGCTGGTATGTTGGTACTAGCTGTCACTTTAAATAAATTTTTACACTTTAAATATTACTCATTTATTTAATTGTACCCCTCACATTGGAGTTCACAACATATCAGTCGATTACAATAGTATCCCAGCCGATAAGTGCGATGTGAAGTGTGTAACGTGGTGGTTGGGGGGGGGGGTGACGCAGTTAAGACTCCACTTAACCGCGCCACCGAGAACAAAGTTGTGGGTCCAACGAGATCCTAATAGAAAAAGCTGCAACGAAAAAGACCCACAGTACTGCTTTCTACAACGTTTCAAAATTATTACTGTTTTTTGGAGTAGGGGAGAAATTTAGAAAAAAAAATGTTTTACAGGAAAGATGTGTTTTTTAGAATTACAAAAGTTGTTTATTTTATTAATATTCACAAAATTATTTTTAAAAAATATGTATAGTCTTAATTGTCAAAAATCTGGAGACGATTTTCCTTCCTGTGTACTCCATCCCTATAGCTACATAAATAAGAAAGTAAAAATAGAGTTATAGAAAGATCTTTTAAATAAATTTATAATTTATTAAAATTAATCATTTTATATTGTGGGAATGACTTTCTTGGTCAAAATTTGGACCTGTTGATTTATTCGATAGTGATTAGTGTTATTAATTTTTTACCTGAATAATTAAACGGTATTTTTGTTTTTAATATTCTTGTTTCTTGTTATTGACATATTTAATCTAAAAAAAAAAATGATTTCTTTTATTACACAATAGTAATATACTTTTTTTTTTATTATACAATAGTATAGATGTTCTACAGATATCACTTTTTGAAGACTCCATTTAAACCGTACTTATCCACAGGATAAGTACGGTACTTATCCACAGGATAATTTGCGTACTTATCCACAGGATTCGCCTAGGTTATATACAAATAATTTTGAACTGTAAAACAAACATGAAATATCAGATCAAACATTTTTTTCCGTATAAGTACGAGGGTAAGTTAATATTTATCCGCAATTTAGTTATATTTTTGTTTATGTTGGTAGTACTGTCGTTTTGGTTGGATGACGCATGCTTTGTTTATTTTTTGTTATGTCTATGCAAGTTTCAAGCTGATAGGGTTTTTTTTTTTTTTTTTTTTTTTTTTTTTTTTTTTTTTTTTTTTTTTTTTTTTTTTCCCCCCCCCCCGCGCCGGCCCCCCCCTCAGGGTAACCCCCCCCGCGGGGGGGCGCCGCCGCCCCCGGGGGGG
>JAAAKQ030287881.1:0-10352 GCA_010016005.3 Zanna intricata | reverse complement strand
GCAAAACGACAGTACTACCAACATAAACAAAAATATAACTAAATTGCGGATAAATATTGACTTACCCTCGTATATTAAAGAAAAATGTTAGTTGATATTTCTAAAAAGATATAACTGATAAAATCAACTCCGAGAAAAGCATACATGAAAAGCTAAAACTTCGTTTTTATAATTAATAATATTATGATTAATAATTATATTTTTATTTATTTAGTTTCATTAATAATCTATTTTTTGAATTTATAAAAAATAAAATATTTTATTTATTACCTAAATTATAAAAAATTAACTGTAAATTAATAAAATATTAATGGATAAGAAATATTATGTATAAACATTAATTAAAAAATAAAAAAATTAAGCGATTTCGGCTTTCACGTCATCAGGATATATAAAAATAAAATTAATACACAGATTGTAACAACGAAGTCAAATTTGTGTGTCCATTGAGAAAAAACTAACAATATTTAATTATGACTAAGTAACTATGTAATAATTTTAAATACTATATTCTGATGACGGAGCGAAAATCGAAAACGCTCGATTTTTTCCTCAATATAATTAGTCGTTAATTAGTAATGTTCTATTATTTTTTATAAAATTACATTTTATATATTTTTCAACTAACACTCAAATAATATTAATCGAGTAAATTTACCAATATTAATATAAAAACATATTAACTCACTTTAGATAAATTTTTAAAAACGCAAAGCAAATACAAAATAACTTTTTTTATACTGATAAAAAAGTTTCATAGAATTTCTTTAATTCTTAATTATTATTCTTTTTCTTCTTTCGATATCTACTCCTATCTTCTTCCAGTGACTTACACAAAACTTCTTCCATCCCCAGTAATTTATTAGGTTTTAGTCCCTTTCTTGAACTTAATACTTCTTCCCCTTTTATTGCGTAACATTTGGCAATTTCTTTAGCAATTTGCTTTTCGTTCAATCCACCCTTATTCTCGTCGTACTTTTAAACAAAGAAATATCCATCTAATAAAATTGTCGTAAAATAAATTTGAGCAAATAAATTATAATATAGATATAAATTTCGAAGTGAAATTTAACAGTGTAAGGTAAATGTTGATATAGATATATATAAAGACGGCTGTTAATACTGATTAAACGTAACTTAAAAATAAAATTTATTTTTCTGAATACTTGAAAAACAATTTTCACTTCAAGAATGTGTCAACATACCTTCCTCAGTTTACCCTAATTTCGGGTAAACTTTTTTCCATTAAATTTTCCGTCAACCGTTTCAATCAAAACCTAAACATTTAAAGCCATAAATCAATGAGTTGCTTATAAAAAGGTAAGTGGATTTTGTTAAATATACCTCAGATACTCGTATGAATTTGCCTCAGATACTCGTATTTTTTATTATCTTAATTTAAGAAGTAAAATTAAAGATACTTAAAATATTTAACTACAATAATATGAAAAACGTTTAATTTTATTGGTTTGTATTCTTATTTCAATTAACATTTCACTTGTTAAATGATGTTTTAATTAACTGTTCTCAAACACGGCATTGCGCAAATGTTTAAAGATGCGCCCGTACAAAATTCGTGTTGTTCACGAGTTGTTACCTGCAGTCACTGGAAAACTTGTAGCTTTCTGGTAATGATTCATGTGATCTGTAACGCCAGATGGAAGAACTCGATCACTGGTTTCGGTCTCACGAGCTATGATTTCACCTTGATGGACAAGGAATGCATACAATTTACGCATTTGGTGTACGGAAATCTACATGTACGCTGCACTAGTCTCCTCAGCACGGACAAAAAGGTGGTATTTTGATATATAATTTCACGTCGGCGAATCGTCATTACATTCTTTCATGACACAGTGAACAGTGAGTGCTACATACAAATGGTGCAACAATTTGTAAACACTATATCTGCAGAACGGCTAGAGTATACATGATTTCAGCAGAACAATGCTACGGCTCATTCGACCAAAAATACTATGGCTTTCTTTGATCAGTATTTTTATGGACAAGTGATTTCGAAGTGATTGTGGCCCCCTCAGTCTCCTGATTTATCCCCTCCTGGCTTTTTCTTGTGGATATACCTTAAGATACTGCCTACAAAACTCATCCTCACACCGTTCCCGAATTGCAGAACGAAATTGAACGATGTGTCGCTACAATTCCTCAACAAAGGTTACAAGTGTTTAAGAGCATGCAACATCGTATTCAATTATATGAATCGCATAATGGAGGCCACTTTAAACAAAAATTCTAACTTATTTATTTATTATATTTTCATTACTATTATAAATACATTACCAGTTTCAATATAAATTATAACATACCGGTTGGTCGATTCAATTTCTTTTATAAATGATAAAAAATAAAGAATACTGCTTGAGTAATGAATTTATAGCTACTCTATATATATTAATTTACATTTCAAAAATAAAACTTAAAAATAACAAAGAAATGAATGGATAGAAGAATGAATTAATGAATAAATGAAAAATAAAACGTGAAAAAATACAACAATTATTAAATAAAATAAAGCAAATAACTGCAATACATAATAGTATGAGTTAACAATGAGTTATAGCATAGCAAGTAATACCCCAACAGATGTTCATGATATAATTCAACTTGTGTTCTGAATTGATTAGCAGCAACGAATGCATAGTATACTATGTTTTGAGCCTAGAGGGGGATATAAAAGTGGGTTGGGAATGGGGTGGATGTAGTAAAGTGAGGGTCTGAATGTGGGATACATGAACTAAGGGAAGGGAGAAATATATATTGGCATAAAAGCGTGCAGTCACAATCTTTAAACGGATTTAAAAGTCAAGATTGTATTTTTAATCTATTTTTTCCCCAGCCTGCTTTTTATTATAAACAATTTACTTCTTTTTTAAAAATATTTATAAAAATAAAAAATAATATAGGTTAAACTACATACATATAAACTACCCACAATCAGAACCTATATCGAACACTCCCTTTTGCAAATAGAATGTTTCCATATTTCTTGAATTTATTTAAAAAATGTCATTATCTAACACCCTGTAAAATATATTTGAATTTAATAAATTTTTGTCAAAAAATAATAATTATATGAATGTAAAAAATAACCAATTTTTTGAATTTTTTTTCTTTTTAATTAAATATTTTTACCTACAATTAACCTATTTGATTTCGAGATTAACTAAACCGCTGCTAAATTATATGATAATTTATATAAAAAAATATTATTTTCCTTTTAATTAACAAAATTATTTATTTGTTTATTTTATACGGACCAACATAAATCTTTTATAAGTTTTATTTGACATGAATATCATTAACATACTAATTAAAAAAGAATAATAAAAATACAAATAAGCTATAAGAAAGAAGAAAATTGGGTACGATTCTTTTTTTTTTTAACTTTGCTAGACAGGAAGATTAGTTTTCAAAAATCGAGATACAACAGGAAATACCACAGTTTAGTCAAGGTTACAAACAAAAGAAGTATAACTAAGTTCTGAAAAAAATGTATACCTGCAAACCTAAATCAATTTATAGAGAACCAAGACCACAAAATTAAAAAAAATAAAATTTACTAAAAGAAAAAAGAGGAATATTTTTACAATTAGTGTTTAAAATAACAAATTTATTGAAGTAACAAATCAATGATTTTTTTTTTTAATTTCTAAGATATTAGATATTAGTGATAATGTTTATACATAATTGCAATATTTTTTAATATAGTTTTTTGTCATTACAACTAATAATATGAATAAAATTCACACTTCTCTGATCACCATGGAAGAGTGACAGCATCTCAGCTATTCATTTGCAGGTTCCGGGTTCTGATCCTGATTAGGTATGGCATTTTTCTCAGGCTAAAAAATTTATTATAATCCATCACCGTATTACTGGGCGTCAGCCTTTGGTTACGGTATGTATAACTAAATAAATAAATCACAATTACATTTAAAAATGTTATAACGTGATTTATATATCAAAACGTGGTGGATAAAAGGATATAGGTCATGTAAAAAGAAATCATTCCTTTTAAAGAATAAAAGATACATGATAACATTGAAATTGTTTTACAATTTAACGCATGGATAACATTGACATGTTTTGCTTGAGGCGGTAAAAAAGCACGAGCCTGCTTTCGACACTACATTCTCTCTCTATTTTCTATGACTTTCCCTTTATAAATAGACAAGTATACGGTTTGATTTGCATTCTTGTACATAAAATATTTTTCTAAAGATAAACGATTTTGATATATAATAATCTATATATTTTAATAAATAATTACTGTAAACACTAAATAAAACTTATACGTCATTGAAAACGAAGTTTTGAAATTCAGTACTAAATTTAACTCGAATAAAACAACAAATTGTTTTTGTCAATTAATAATTCAAAACTTTATATAATAATGATTAAATTTATGATAAAGGTAGAGTTATATTGTATATAAAACTTATAGGATCAAGCACGCACGCAAATATACTTTGTATAAAACATATTTAGGTACCTAAAATAAAACCACTATTTCAAAATACATTTCTCATATGTAAGATCTAAAACAATGAACGGAATTTTCCCTGCGGTCATCTGAGATCGAGTTTAACACATACGTGCACTGTTCTCATATCAACCGAATCATTTGACCACACCTTACGTCACAACACACACACACACACACACACACACACACACACACACACACACACAAACAGAGAGAGTATAAGCTAGCAATAAACCCACAAAAAATTGTGTACGTGTGTGTAAGAAAAAAGAATAAAAATTAAACGTCTCTTTTTTAATGTTGTTAAGACTTATTAACAATTCCAGTTGGCAATATAAAGAAAAATGTAAATTAAAATGTTTGCATTTTTGAACCTGAAAATATATTACAAATCTACAACACGTTAAAAGAATATAAAAAGATATTAATTGGGCGCGGTCTAAGAATATAAAAAAAAATTGAGTTAAGAGGGAAAAAATAGGTTCAATATTTAAATTTTAAGATTACAAATTTTTATAACTCTAATATTACAAAAATGGGCCGGTAGAATATTAAAAAAAAACCCCGTATGATGTAGTTAACCGCTGTATGTACCCAATTATAAAAGAATTCTTGTACAAGAACACCAACTATTCCTTAATTTATTGTGTATAATTTTTATGCAAGAAATATAAAAAGCATAAATTAAATGTGAAAACTAAAAGAGGTATAATTTTTTTAATTTAAAATACTTTCTGTTTATAAGAAATTAAATTATTTATCCGTAATTTGAATTTTTTTTTATTATACCAGGAATGACCGACACATATAACATCAAGCGTCATCATCCGAAACTTCAGTTACCTTTAAAATTCCTTTAAAAAAAATTCTTCTCATTTATTCCTTAACTGAGGAACTTTCCGGGGTTATAATTCCCAAGAAAATCACTTTGAAAATTCGTTGATGGCTGATGACTCTATGAGCCATTCCGAGCAGAATAAAAAAAAAATCAGCCCGATACGTCCAGTAGAATGTCCTAGTGAATTGAAAATAAATTTTGAGCACGCAATACTAAAACTTATTTCCAGTCCGTTCGGGCATTCTACGGGATGGATCGGGATGATATCCTCGAAATGACCCACAGATATATTATCAAGTATAATCGGACTCCAAACTTGAGTGTCCCCTGAGAAATCCTCATTTATTTCCTAAATGAGGAACTTCCGAGGTTATTACTCATAGGAAAATCGCTTTGAAGGTCCGTCGATGCTTGATGACATATCCTCTGGCCATTCTGAGGAAAATTAAAAAAAAAAATCAGCCCGATCCGTCCAGTAGAACAACTGATGGACTGGAAATAGTCTTTAACCAACCATTTTACAAGTTGTAGGAAATGAAAGAGAAAAACATGGACGTTTGGGGCGACGTGTTGTAAATAGAATAGGTTTTCAGCAAAATTTTTAATATAACATAACTTTATAATAATAATGCTGCGAAACAGCAAGGGACCACTAGTTGATTAATAATTAATTATTAAGCCGGTAGGTAACTACCGTTTAAGGGAATCTGATACAAGGAACACTTTTAACCTAATCGGATTTTCCATTTACTATCCAGCTGGATACAAGCAGCTACTGTTTAACAGTATTTAAGAATTTTTTTTGTTTTAATAATATGAAAAGTATTGAAAAGCAATATTACGAGTTAAACAGACGTTAAAGATTTATAATATCGTTAAAAAAAGAAAAAAAATACAAAATTCATGAAAAGCCATTAAAGCAAATTGATGATAGCGTCGGCAACAGTATAACAGGAGAAGGCGAAAAAGAACAATTGTTTTTAAAAACAAATTACAGTCAGTAAACAGGTCATTACTTGAAGGTTATAAAAACGAAGAAATGGAATCCGTAATGAGGTAGGGCGGCTTAGGAATAATATAGAAGAGGTGGCATAGATGTAATGAAGGTTGAGAATACAACAACGGGGCAGGCAAAAAGTTTCCTTTCTAAAGCCCAGGAGGGGTCAGTTCCAATAGAAACGACATGCCGCGCCGAGTTGTATTGCCGCCGTATACTGAGACTACCTACTTGGTTCGTATCTCCACCATTCGACGCTCTGCTGCCGCTTTATACACCTCTTGTCGGCCTGCTAGTTTCTTAACACACACAGAACCCTCTCGCTTATATACCCAGAGGCTGACGTCGCTGTATATGCATGTATAGTCATCGAAAGAGCCGTTTGTTTGTTACCCTGCTGCTGCTGCCGCCTTGTTCTACGTTTTTATACAATCCACCGACCAAACAACTAACTGAATAACAAAACTCTTACAGACTGTATACAATGATCTGACATCAGCAAAAAAAAAAAAAAAAAAAAAAAAAAAACCACTGCTGATTCTATCAACTATTAATTACTGCCAACAACCGTTTTATATTTACAATATTCATGTTCTCCCTACAGCAAAATTCAAACGTAAAGGTTTCTATACAACTGAACAAGAAAACTAGTTGAAAAGACATACAATACAATGCAATATTAAACATTTGAACAGTAATAATAATATTTATTTAAACATCAAAATGTCATTATTTCGATTAGTATAGAGTGTTATTATTCGCATCTGAAATTATTCTATTATATTTATTTTACTTTTTATAAAGTATACTCGTACATCTCAATAATAAACAGTAACGTTCCATATAATTACAATTAATCCGTACTAACTAAAACCGGTTCAGTTCAATATAATCGGAAAATTTTTTTTTTTAATAAATACTTTTGACTTTGATATAAATCTATTCTATGTTTTAATTAATGAGCTACCTTTAAAAATTTTAATTATAATTACGCACACACAAAACTAATCAGATTTTCCTTTTTACAGAATGATGTAAAATATAAAATTGTATAAACTTTTTACGGTACATTTTAAAACATATTTCATTTTTCAGTATGTACGATACACTGAAAAAAAACAATAAATTAAAAATTATTAACCATCCTTTATTTTTAACAAAAAAAAAAATTAATAATAAATTATAAAAAAAAAAAAAGGTTAAATAATTAACAGAGAGATTAATAAAAGGTCACTGCAATAACTTTTTCTTTTTTGTATCATCTATGATTCCTTTTAAAATAAAATACAGAAAAGTTAATAAAATTTTTCAAATTAGTTTATAATGAAAATATGTTAATGGAAATAAAACAATTGTTTAAGAAATTTTTAACAGTATATCTTTAACAAATAATCTCAAACATTATATACGGATGTATTTTATGTTACAATAGTTATATTTCACGGAAAAAAAAAATGAAATTAGCTTTGAATCGACTTAAAAGACTAATAAAATATCATCTTCTACAACAACAATATATATATATATATATATATATATACATACACACACACACACACACACTATATAATTCATCCTTAGAATTGGTCAGCCTTTATTCAACGAAAATTTAGTTTAATTAGTGTAATATAATATTAGACTATGTAACATATAATATTACCCACCAGTTAATTAAAAATCAACATTAATTCTGTAAAATAATTTAAAATTCTTTTTTCAAATTAAATATATTTGGTCTAAAAAAAATGTACAACCTAACACTAGAATAATATAAAACAGAACTGTTCTGCAAAAAAGCTTTTTAAGGGAGATTACCCTAGAAAAATATTAAAAAGATGTTCGGAGCATAGTTCTTGATTACGCAGAAAAAAAATTAGAATAATAAATTTCATAATAGAGTTTTAAAATCTTGGATTAAGAAAGGAGGCAACGTATCAAATATGATATCTGAGAAGATAGTATTCTGTATAATAAAAATTGATTAAGAAATGCATTATTTCAATGTTAATGTTTTATAAGTATTCCCCATAATAGTTTTAAGCTAATCAAAAATATTTTTAAAAAATTTAACATTAAATTTTCAATTTTTAAATTTCCTTTTTAATAAATATCGGTGTGACCCACAAATGTGTACCGAATGATATAGAGGGACTATTAAACATTATTACACAGTTGTAGCTAACATTACACAACTGCATTCAGCTTCTTTGTTTTCTGTTTTAGCTTGCGGAACCACCATAAGGTACATATGGTGTATAAGGTATAACTTCAGAAGATGAATGAGAATGATAAGTATGAATGGGAATGAAGTATTAATCTTGTACAATCTCAGGTCAACCACTCCTGAGAAGTGTGGTTAATTGAAACCTAACCACCAAAGAAAACCGGTATCCACGATCTAGTACTCAAATCCGTATAAAAGTAATTGCCTTTACTAGGATTTGAACCTTACAACTCTCGACTTCGAAATCAACTGAATTGCGATGACGAGTTAACTACTAGACCAACCCGGTGGGCTAATTGCATTCAGCTAACACGAACTACAGGTCATTCAATGCTTGTCTGTCCTCTAAGATACGATTTTTTAGTTATAAAATATATTCTTTTTTTTTAGAGTAGCTAACAGAGATTTCAGATTTTGTACTATATTGTAAGAGAGATGCCAAGCCTTAACGCCAGGAATCGAATCCGGAACCTCAGGATGAAAGATCAAGGACGCAATCACTGCGAGCCTTTCATATATTTTCATTTACTTTTATCTTCCTTAGTAAAATATATCCCGGTTTACAATATTAAAATAAAAACATAAAAGAATTACTGACATGCCAATTAGACCTAAGCCTCTCATTTAGTTTCATAAAATAAGAAATAATTACGTAATTTAAGATAAAAAATATAAATAATAATATTATACTGCAAAAATTAAAACTATAAATAAGGAAATCAGCGAAATGTAATTTGTTTTAAAATTACCAATTTATTTTAAATTACACTGATAAATGAAAGTTAAAAAATAAATATACATATACATCATGAATAAACTAGAATTTCTACATAATAATTAGTTTAATAATTATAACCGGCTATAAATCATTATTATTATTATGATTATATTATAACAACTAATTAAAGTAATTTTCATACTACAATTTAAAGGCGACTGATGTTAGTCGTAGCTGTCAGTAATAAATAGACAAGAATGAATGGTTCATTCAACATCAATCAATCATCTTAAAAAAAGAAAAAAAAACCATCTGTACTATGGAATAAAAATTAAAAAACAAAAAAAATAAAGTGAACGACAATAAATTACAATGTAATAGGAATAAGAAAAATAACAACATGAAAAATCACCGTAACCTAATTTCAATAAACAAATGACGTACAATATTACAATTACTGTTATTATTAATACCATTATTATTACTACTGAAAAAGAAGAGATTAATTTGAAAACCTCTGTATTTCACATTGATTTATAAATATATATATATATATATATATATAAAATTATATACATATAAATATATTCAAACATCTAAACGGATTGTTACAAAACCCAATACACTGAAAGAGCTTTAATTAAAAGTTGTTTAAAGCATAAATTTAATTTCGCTGCAGGTCAAAATTAATGGAAAAGCTATATTAGAAAGTAATTTGTATAAATATTTAATTAATTACGTTTATTTTCCTAGCTCTATTACTATACATAAAAAGTAAAATCCGTCTTGCTATAGCGTGATTTTTCTTCGAGCTATGGAAAGGCTACTGATATTCTCGATTCGCTTTAAGAGCTATCCATTTGTAAACAACCTGCGTGGCGTCGTAATAGACTCTCGAAACTTATGCGTAAAAATTAATAGCTTAACAAGAGATAAATATTAAAAAACATGAATGCCAAAAAAAAAAATTGCTCTTTAATACAGGATAATTACTCCTCTCTTTATCTGTTTAGCCTCCGGAACTACCGTTAGGTATTACTTCAGAGGATGAATGAGGATGATGTGTATGAA
>JAAAKQ030287870.1:0-10352 GCA_010016005.3 Zanna intricata | reverse complement strand
GAACTGAAAACCGGGCGAAATCTTTCGCTAGCCGTAACTCGCTAACAAAACGTTTCAGGCATATGTTTATTGGAAACATTTTTCTTATTTTTAGATATAGAATCCGTTTCCGAGTGATTGCCATGCAGTTTTGATACACCCTGTATATATATATATATATATATATATATACAAACTCATAAATATACGAATAATTTATTTACTATAAGTAAACTTATAGTAGACTGTAGACTTGCATGCACGAACATAACATGGCAAGTATTCGTGCACCCAGAAGATTATTTAAACGGGGAAAGTAATAAAAAAAAAAAAAAAAAATGGAATTAAAACTAAAATGGAAAAGTTACCGACGAATAGACTTAATGTTAAATAATGACTTAATTTTGTACTTAGATAGTATTTGAAATTTATTATGTTTTTTTTTTTTTTTTTTTTTTTTTAATGTACTATATATACTAGATCACGGTATTCTAGAGCGATGGTTCCGTACAGTGGAATATATAGTATACTATTTATCAGATGAGATTTAATTTCAGTGCAGTTGCAAAGAAAAAGAAAAGGGGGTAAAGTAAAATTAAAGAAAGTCGTGTTACTTTCTCACGTTTGATTGAACTAAATGAAATCGCCGGAAGAAATCTATTTATCTACGTAACTACATCTTATTTTTATCAATATAAAGTACAAATATATATATATATATATATATATATAGATCAATCTATTTGATAATGCATGATTTGACACGATATGAAATGAAAACAATAAAAAGAGTTATCCGACAATGAAAAATATCTTTAATGTAAGATAACAATGTAAAAAGAAAACTATTGAATCGATAATAACTATCGATTAACAATGCATATTGTTAATTTATTTTAATCAATATACAATTTTCAAAAACCAGTTCTTCTATCCTTTTTATTCTGTAGAAAACTACTTCCTGATGGTCAAAACTTTAAATCTGATGAATTTAAATTAATCTTTGGCCTCATCATATACTTGACTGGTTTCGTGCACGTATACATTATATTCTTCAGTAATCTTTTAACACGAATATTTAATATATTCCTAGCTTCATATTATATTGCTCAGCAGGAAGCACTTCCAGTAGTTCATACAATTTCATGGCAAAAAATTTCTTAGTCATCTCTGTTAATTGAACCCATGCAATTAAAATACAACGGAACCAGGTATTCAATTAGACTAACTAGAATTCAATTTGACTTACATAGAATCAAAGGAAATCGATTTTTAAATACGTTTGACTGCACCTCAAGTGGTAAAACCGATAAATTATATTTAACTTAAACTTTAAGTTTTCTCTTTATGAAAATTCTGAAGAAAAGAAGAGTTAAGAAGACAGGAATTCGTAAGAAATCGTATCTTGAAGTGTGACACATAGTTTATAAAACGTAGAGTTAAATATAAGGAGAATTAAAGAATGATCTAAAGAACTTCCTTTCGGCAGATTTTTTCTTTTTAACCAACCTAACAATTAATGAACATTAAAACGCGCAGATGTTTACCAATCTATAAACTTTACACATCTCTTATCATGCAGAGCGTGTAAAACAAAGGAGAGATCACTGGTTCAGTAAAAATTAAACATTCTCTTGCTACAACTCCAAAGAACAAAAATGTCGTTCAAAGGACAAAAATGAATATATGTAAGGAAATATACGCTATAAAAAAAAAAATACGTATATCAATTTAGCAAAAAAATAATCTCACTAATCAGAACACAATCTTCCTTCCGTTTATAATTGATACGCGAGTTATACAAATATCCACAAGTTTTGTTTTCAATGATCCAGCAGCAAGAAAGAAAAATAAAGTGTCTGAAATGAAAAAGAAGGTAACGTAATCTTTTGTTGTTGCCAAATTCTTGATTTTCCTTTTTAGAAAATCATTTATTCATAGTTATTTCAATACTTACAAAACTTTTAATAAAAAAAAAAAAAAAATGTCTAAAAAATATATTATTAAACACAGATTTACCATAAATCTGGTTGATGCACATGGAGGGTAATTCACTATCCAGCAATACCACATTTATAGAGTTTTGTGTTGATGGCGTTTTATGAATGATACAAAACTGTCGTCTTTCCTTAGCGTATTAGAGACATAGGCCAAAGTTGTGAAATAGTTATCATACAAAAAACTGAGGATTTTGACGGGGAGCTGGTTCATGTAACGACGCGATTTACATTCTAAAATAATTATAAAAAAAAAACCGTTATTCTCATCGTTACCTAATTGATTTATAAAGACTTTGAAATGCGCCGTAATCTATAAATATGACAGAATTTATAGGATGGATATCCCATTTTCTTTTCCTATTGGCTAAAAGATAAGGATATATATAAAACCCAAGGATCTTACTTGTTACATTTACCATATTTCACTAAAAATATTATTTTCAATTATCAATGACAGACAGAAATAATACCTACCATTATTTAACCCTTGAGAGAATTTTTCCTCCTTTTTTTCCCCCCAAGCGATAAAACTGCTTGTATAAAAGTGACTCTGATGAGATTATTAACACAAAACACTTAAATAAAAAAGTTATAATTAATAATAATTCCTAGTAAGTTAACTGTAAAATTCAAACGGGAAGCGGTAAATATGTTATTTAAATAAAAATTAATTTTTAATTTCTTAAAAAAGAAAGATAATTATTTTAGTATATTTTTATCCATATTTCTAATTTTTAATTCTAAAGTTAAATAAAAAATAATTATTTATTATTTAGCACAATATATATTTTAAATGATTTGTTAAGTTTTAAACGATAACTTAGCATAAAAAAATGTAATAAAAATATCTAAAAAAAAAAGCACAAAAACCATAAGATTAACATAACGCTATTATAATTATATCTTGTGGTTTCATTGAATTATACGAAATAATCTAAGGACAAGAAATTAACTTAAACGCAGGTGTATGGAAAAGGTTATCCACAAATGAATAATGATGAAAGATTTCCCTATGCTGTTTTAAAACCACAGAGAAAGTCTGTTACATTGCCTATTCGTACTATATTTTATGGTTAGCCTGTTTTCAACACAAATATTAACGCGTTTTGAAATAGCAGGATATAACTCCATTGCTGTTACTATTATTATGTTTCATTATTGCATTATTAATAAATCTTACACCGATAAAAACTACTTAACTTTTTATTTAAATTAATATTTCCCAAAAAAAAAAACGTTATAAATAATTATTTTACTTTTTTCCTTATACACTAAGATTTAATTCATTTAAAGAATGGAGATAAAACTAAAAATAACATAAACCATCTAATTGAAAAGTTAAAATTTAATTAAAAAGTAATAAATTACAATTTTAATAATAATTTTAATTAGGCAACGCGAGTGATAATTTAGTAAATGTGTTAGTGCGTTTATAATTCCTGAACGGCGAAACCGATTTACATGAAAAAAATTAAAAAAAGAATCAATCAATTCATCTTACTCGTGTAAATGAAAATTTACTAGAGAATGATTTTAAAAGAAAATGGGGTAAGGTGTTTCTATACTTTTCATTCCAAAACTAAAGTAGAATTTTTTTTTTTAAATCATTAATGAGTAATAACAAATTTCTTAAAAATTAATCTAAAAAAGATATATTTACATTACTAAATTCTGTAATAATATTATATATGAAAATTGGTTAAAAAATTATAATTTATTTAAAAAAAAAAAAAAAGCTAAATGTAAAGAAGCAATACTTTCCTTTTATTGGTAATTTATTCTAACATAGTAGTAAAATAAAGATAAGTGAAAAGTTTAAAAAATTAAAAAAAAAAAAAAAAAAAAAAAATCGATTTTTTTATTTTTATTGGCTCCCAACGTCAAAAATTGGTCCCAAAGTATTTGTTATCGAGCTATTAGCACTACTACTATGATTAAGAAGAAAAAAAAATTTGGTTAAAAATATTCAATAAATAAAATGATAATTTTTTGGTTTTTTCGGGAAAATGAAGAAGTTGGGGGTTTTATCTTAAAATTTTAAGATAAGCATAAAGAATGTATTGAACTCAATATACAGTGGGGTTAAATTCGAAACATTTTGAGAAAATTAACGCAAAGAAAATATCTTCTCCACCCGCTAGAGAAATTGATCCTAAACTTTTACCAACAGATTGCCCCATATACAAGAGTCTGTGCTAAATTTGATCTAAATCGGTATATCCAGTCAAAAGTTATTAAGCTTCACACGTACATGCCTACGTATGAACAATTAATCCAAAATTTTTGGGGTCTCTGGGTCAGAAACGTCGAGAAATGGAAAAAACTCATACCCCATTTTTTGACTGATTATCATGCTTTCCTTGCAGCAGACCTCTAGAGCTATGATGACTGGAATGTAAAACCAATAAAAAATTATTGGAAAAATTTTAAAATCATTTGATAGTAATATATATATATATATATAGTTTGTTCTGGACTCGTTGTACGACTTCGATGTTACTCTCGCTTGTCCAAATTGAATTCTGTAGGTCCAAACTGGTTTTAGGACCGCAATTGCTTACATAGTATAACAATTGCTTGTTAGATATGATAATTGCAACCCATTAACTAGCACCAGTACATCTCCCTGACCCTAACTTTAAGTTCTTTTTTCCCCTTACATGACTCCTCCGTGTCAGACGGCGATTTTTATGCAGTCCCAGGTATTGTAAGCTGTTAGCATGCGGGATGAAAACGGCACTAAGTTGAACTCCGACAGTTACCACATATCATTAGAAAATATAACATGGGTAAACTTAGACGGATTAATCTTCGATATAGCTAGCCAATTGTTAATTGACCTAATACAGTTTGCAGTTGAGCTGAAGCTATGAATGGAAAGATGAATGAATAGAAAAATAATCAGACTAATATAACTAAGGATAATTTTCTTACAAAAAAACAGAACTCTAACAGTGTAAAAAAAGTTGTAAGAATTATAAAATCGTTTTTAAACTATCTTTGTGGAAAGTTCTGTTTTATAAAATGAAATATGGTCATAAAAAAGCAAAAAAGAAAAGAATAAAGTACATTAAAATGTAATTTTATTGAAAGGTATTAAAAATAAATTAATTGATAAATTACAAATCAAAGAGGACAAATAAGAAGGGGTACAAATTTATATTAAGACAAAATAAAACCAAATTAACAAAATCTTAATCTATTAATTTAGTAAAAGAGAGAGATATCGAGGAAAAAGCTGCAGAAGAATATATGATTTAAAATAAATTAAAAAAAATGAAAAAGAGTAGATTAAAGTTAGTAAATTAGCTGTGGATGAAAGTATAACGTAGAAGAGAAAGAAAGAAAGCAGAACAGTTTCAGACCACTCAAATGACTGGTAATTCAAAATGAAAAAAGTATATTTAAAATAAGTTTAAATCTAATCACTAGGAGCCTGTTACATTTGAGATTGGTTGCACAACCTTCAAGGGTGATTAATGAAATATTTCCTTTTGATTATTGGTATATAACACATATGTACGTTATAAATTTTAACACGTAGTAAATTTCGAGCTGGAGAATCAAGCTGAAATCATATTGCTTATTACTTTCTTTTTTTCTAAAAATTATAAAGTTGTTCGAATAGAAAGAAATATTACTTAAATGAAAATATTTATTATTTTTTTCAGAAGTGTTTTGAAACAATTCTTTCAAGAATGTAGCTAGGTATTTTATTAGTTGGATTATTTAAAATCTTAACATAGTTCTTGTTTATAAAATATTAAAATAAAAACAGAAAAAACTTACTGATGACTAATAATAATAATAGCATCTAATGTGAAGTGAAAAAAAAAACCATTTACAATGATTATTAATTCTCGGGAAATTATTTTAGAATTCTAAATTTTCTCCCAAATAAATATTCATTTTTTACAATAATAAATCTGACAAATTTAAATATTTTAATAAAAATCATATTAATTTAAATTATATTGTTTACATGTAGTAATAAACTAAACACGTACATTTAAAATATTATTCAAAATTTACGTAATTTTATAATAACTTAAAAAACCATACATACATTCTCTGAATAGAAAAGTAAAAAAAAAGTGAGTAACTTACACCATCGATTTTAATTATATAGCTTCTTTTTAATTACGTAATGTGAAAGTTAATGGTAAACATTTCATTTTTAAGCCAAATGTCAAAAGTCTTTTGTTTTTAACCCTAACGACATTTACAAAACAGATGTCCTTGTTTTTATTACAAGGTGGTTGTTCAACATTATAAATTTTAGTTTACATATAAACTGTCATTTTATAGAAATAATTTACCATAAAGAATAATATGTTTGCTTATAAAATTGTTAAAAAATATACGAAGAATATATAAAAAAAAAGATGTTCCATTGAATTGGATTTATGTAAATTTTTATTTTTTTATTTTGGAACAGATTAGGAAAATTTTGTTTCAGAAGATATATTAATAGCTATTTTTCAAAAATTTCATTATCGATCGTTTGCAAATGACCTAACATATTTTAATTCCATTCGATGACCTTAAAAAAGTATAGATACATTCTAAAAACAGAAATGATTCATTTAATATTATATTTTACTTTCCTGGTATCATAGCTCTAGAGCTATGCTACAAAAAGGAAAGTATGGTAATTAATCAAAAACTTGGGTATGATTATTTTTTATATTTCTCGACGTTTCATGACACAGGGAACTCAAAAAACAAAATATTTTGGGGCGTAGTATTTGTACGTACGTATGTACATTGTTGGCATGTTTGAAGCTTAATAATGTTTAATTGGATAAATCGATTTTGATGAAATTTCATATATAGTGTTATGTATATAAGACAAATTTATTGGTAAAATTTGAGATCAATATTTTCAGGGAGTGGGTAGATAGTTTCTTCTGGATCAGTTTTCTCAAACTAGAAAAACATGTTTCGTTTATGTTGAAATTGTTTTAACTTTGTTAAACGGGTAATAAATACGTAAACTTTTTAAACAAAACTTGTAAAGAATTTAATACTGAAGAGAATGATAAAATTTGCCAATAACAAAACAAATACAAACTTAAGAGGGACTTTTTGTGAGATTTCCAATTTTTTTTTACAGTTCTGTTTTTTTTCTGTGTAATAAAAAACTATTTTTTTAAAGTACATTCTAAGTTACATATATGTAAATGTGTTCAATCGTAACAGCTCAACAGCTGAACCGATTATGATGGATGTCCCAGCGTTGGAATCCTTACGTTAATAAGAGTGTCGTAGACTGTATATATGTCTAAATAAATTTAAAAAATTTGGAAAAATATTATACTATATACAAAATTGTAACCACACGCTCTTTAATTACTCTATATTAAAAAGCAATATTTGTCGGCAACGTATTTTTAAATTTTTTTCATAGTTATCTCTTTTTTAAACTTATTGTATTTTTTCATGCAACGGGCTTTATTGTTAGTTTAATTATAATTCACAATTATCAAAATAAATCAAGGTTGCAACCGGGAATTAATAGGACAGGGACTAAAAAAAGAAAAAGCTCTAGAAGGATGTTGCTACGTGATTATATTAGATCATTAAAGTAAAGAACAACTTAAAGAGATTTTTGAAATGGTAAAGGAAGAGAGATTTATTATTGTTAGCATAGTGAAAAGAGAAACCAGTTGGCGTATCATATCTATTACAGCATGAATATTTGATAAAATATATATTAAAGAGCATTATAAAAAAAGTATGTTATGAGGAAAGACAATATTAAAAATTTATCCTAAATTATGAATGAAGAAGGAATATCATTTATTAAGGATACGTAAAGAGATGGAAAATTAGAAGGGATGAAAAAAAAAGGAACGAGAAAAAGACGAAAGGACTAGAAAAGTACTAGAAAGATAAGAAAAAGATAGGAAGAAAGATAGAAAAAGAATAGGAATGATAAGGAAAAAGAAACATAAAAAAAGATTAAGAAAAAGAAAAAGGAGGAAGAATGAAATACAAAAAACAAGAATATAAAAAGGAATAAAAAGTAGAAGAGGAAGAAGGCCAAAGAAGACGAGAAGAAGAATAACAATTAGAAGATTATTATTTGTAATAAAAAATAAAAATCTTTTAAAACAGTTCCTTTTTATAAGCTTATATTTAATTCTTTATATGCCAAATTTCCGGCATTCATTCAACTACTGCTCTAGACATTCTCACATGTTATTTGGGTCTTTGAAAAAATATGTCTTTTTTAAATATAATTTTATTTAGTTACTTACTGCTCTATTTTAACAATACAAAATTATATATTGTACAGTCTGGTCTAATAATAATAATCAGCAGTGAAAGTTATAAGACATAATCTATTTGTGGTTGTGATTAATTATAATAATAACGATATTACTGAGCTATACGTATTTTGATTAAATTGTATGAGAACAGTTATAGTTATAAGTAGCTACTACGTATCTCTTGCATATAATCTTTTCTCATTGTTTACTGGAGTTTCAGTTTATGGTAATACTTCTAATATAATACTGTTGATTGTACTTATACGTATTGTGTAGTAGTACTATTTTACTTGTATAATTTATTTTTTATTTTATAATTTCATGAATACAGGTCATTATTTAATTTTATTTCAACTTTCCTTTATATAACTATGGTTGTAAAAATTTTACAATAGGAAAGTTCTAAATAATAATAATAATTTTATTACCAAAGATAATCGTAAATTTCTTCTTCTTTTTTTTTTTTTTTGTTAAAACAAAATTAGAATAACTTCTTATTATAAATTACTTAGGAATATTATAACTTTTATTACAATATAATAAAATTTTAAATTATTTTTGTGTGAATATTATTATTAAAATTTTATAACGTAACACAAGGTATGCGCAGAATACACAAATGTATAACAGTTTGCGCACGTGCTAAGAATAAAGGATAGAAATTATAACAAAATTCGCTCACTCATAGTTACACATATTCACACTAAAATTACTCAGCTCAAATCGATAAGCTCTTATATTCTAAATAAAGGGAATTTAAAAAAAAAAAAAAAATGTAATTACAAAATAATTATTTACACATACTCTGTTTTACTTTCATAAATATTTTTTTGATGAATTCGAGTTTAAAAAAATATGAGCATGTTATGTATGATTTTAAATAAATAATAATTAATTAAAAGAAAAAAATAATAATTTAAATACTTTTCAGGTCTTCATTCATTCATTGATCATCCATTATTTGCAGAAGTGATTTACATTATACCCTATCAGTTATTGTCATAGATTCCTTTATAATTTATGATTAAAATTCAATTAAAGAAATATAATTTCATTTAATTGGAATATTTTGACCATTAGGTTTCAATTTATATTTTTAAAAAATCCCTTCTAATGATCCTTTTTTTATTATTTTATTTTAGTATTTGTTTCAGTTTCATTCCCCATAATACTCGTATGTTATATTAAGGATTAGTAATTCGTTGTCTGAATTCTTTTGTATTCACTGTAGCGACTAATCGAAGGTTTTTACTTTACTCTTTCAAGTCAATTTATACAAATATGAAACTTAGAACCAAATTTAAAAATCGTGGAGTTCATACAATGATGGTGTAAGTCAACAACTTTAAAAATATAGTCCGTATGCAGGTTTTTCCTGATAATTATTATCATTAAAAAAAAGAACGATGAACAAAGTTGATTAATTAATTTACAAAAGAATTATCTTTATTATTTACTTAACTAACACCGTTTTAAATACGGATGTAAAAGTAGACCGATAAAATCACGACAAAAAAAAAATTTTTAAAGTATAAATACAACGGTTAGTTTTATTATTTTCTCTTTTTTATTTATGTAAGTGCACAATTATAGCAACCGCAAATAATAAACAGTTAAAGTTTGTTTAAATGTCAATCGGTATAAGTGTCAGTTGTTTAAATAAACTAGCAGACATTTACCGCCATTATTTTCTGACTACTGTAGAAAGTTTAACGGACATTCTACCTTGTATATACTCTTACACGGTATAACGTTGCGTGGTCGTGATCGGCTTTATGATATGTCACATTTTAATGGGCACAACATTACAGTTAAGAAATTTAATATTGCAATTAATAACAATGTAATTGTATACTTTTGTATTGTACACAAATTATTTTGAAGCATAATATGTGTTAGTTCGATATCCTGAAGTTACAACGGCTTTAAAGATCTTAGCAATGGCCACCTACGAGAAATATGGAATATTAATTTTATTGTGTATCTTTTAAGTGAGAATTACGCTGAAATTTTTTCATTTCACGCGCGCGTACACACACACACACACACACACACACACACACACACACACACACACACACACACACACACACACACA
>JAAAKQ030287859.1:0-10352 GCA_010016005.3 Zanna intricata | reverse complement strand
TGGGAACCCAAATTTAGCGGTAAATGTTATGGTTTCTTATGTTTTTTAGCCTGAAAAATTCAAATTTAAATTTATTTTCCGCCGGTGTACAGGTGCCCAAGGGAACTACTTTGACGGGGATAATATATGCTGTTTGAAAAAATAAAAACTTTGGTAAGTAAAAAGTCAGTCTCATTACTTTTCTCACACATCTCGTAAATATTGAATAATAAATGGGTTTGGACTAATAATTGTTTCATAATAATTAAATAATCCACTTACCAACAATTTTATAAATTTATTTTAAGCGCTATCAAAACGTAATTATTCCATCATCAGGAACTCAAAAATATGTTGTTTTTTTTTTTAATTTTATTAAAAATAAAACTTCATTGTCTGTGTAAAATTACTATGTATATGGTCGTCATATGTTTAAAATTATGCTGATTTACTACGTCCTTTCATTGTAAATGTCTCCACCGTTTGGATCAGTAGATTATAAAACTGTTAGTAAGAGGGTTTATTTATTCAATTGTTATATTATCATACCAATAATCGATGATTAAATTATCGATGTTCGATGAAATTATAATAAATATTGATTTTAGATTCTTGGATAAAATAATGTTTATAACTCACTCTCTTGTGTTTAATCAAAATTAATTCTTTTCCGGATGGTTGCTAATTTTTGTGTTTGATAAAACGTAAGAGTTTGTTATTCGTATGTGATATAGTGTTATCATCATTCACGAACGGTACCTTTATTATCGGTCAGAATTTGTTGTTTTCCAATTGGTAAGTTTTATTTATTTTAAATATGTTATTGTGATTTGTTTGTTACTGACTTAATCGTTAGGGGCGGTAAAACTGAAGTGTAATATCTGCGATACGCAAGGAGATACCTGTATTATCGTTGGTTTACTTGTTATCAACATTTGTATGAGAGGACTAAAATAGCGTTTGGATCATTAGGATTGCTTGTACTAACTTAACAGACTGTTTTGAAGGGGCCAATAATGAATAAATTTTCACAGAAATTTTTTATTATTTAAAACCAATGAATACCGGTACCATAATTGTTTACTGATTTTTACGTCAGCCTCTTCCATTAAACATTTTATTGAAAATTTATAAACGTTTAACTCACATATTTTTACGATTACCCGTTCAGATATATATGTATTTGAAAATAAAAATGTAATAACGTATCATTAAAGGTTATATGTTTTGAAATTTTAAAAGGATTTAATATTTACTATGGGATTTATTAATTTGTAAAACATTTCTGGAATATATTTCAGATTGTCATTTTTAGAACATACCGTCCCAGACATTTGTTTCGGATATAAAATCCATAACATCTGCAAAATTTATTGTGGTTTTGAAGTAGATATATATGAGGTAAAGTTTCTCTATTTAAACATATATATTCTTGTAATTAAATGCATCCCGAAATCTTGCCTTAATTTTTTTGCGACGTGACTACAGCTAGTAAATCCCCACAAAATAAACGTTTCTGATCCATTTAGCTATAAAATATTTCGAATTATGTTTAT
Organism: Zanna intricata; assembly: GCA_010016005.3. Taxonomy (NCBI): domain Eukaryota; kingdom Metazoa; phylum Arthropoda; class Insecta; order Hemiptera; family Fulgoridae; genus Zanna; species Zanna intricata. The sequence continues at coordinate 8,817 of JAAAKQ030287859.1, read as the reverse complement.
TATTAATCTACAGTTTGATAAATACTTCTATATCTTACTATCTTTCTATATATTATTTCCTCAATTTCTTTACATGGAAAGACTTCTTTAGTGGATTTTTTTGTCCACTAAGCAGATAAATTAATTTTTTTGCAGGTGATTTTCAAAATTAGTTTTTTATCATCAACCATTTTTAAATATTTCATTCTTGATTCAGTAATTCCAGCATTATTGTTTCATTTTCTTTTTGTAAACTATGACGAAGATCACTACAGGAAAGAATAAAACAGGGCTAAGATGGTTTGAAAACTACAAAGAGAGTTCGTACAAGAAATTCTAACTAAATATAGGTATATATTGGGCTACGACATCTGTAATCAAAATGGCAGTTGTCAATATTTTTCACTGCTACTTTCAAAAGTAGTCTAAATACCTGGTTAATACCTGCTCAACTGTGGACAACGTATTCTTCTCGCAGATTATTTATATTTTAAATAATTTTTTGTTTGTTAATTCTTTAAACGTCTCCTTAAAGCACAAACTTAAAAAAAGATCAAATTTTTACATTCTTCTCACCGCTCTATATACATTCCTGTTACAGCTGCATTTCTATAACAGAATACGAGTAAATCACTATAGCGACAGTAAAAATATAAATATATTTTTGATAATAATGGCTTTATCAATTTGATGAATATTTAATGTATTATATTCTAGATTATCAAAATATATATGGAATAAGTTTTTAATGAATTATATTGTTTCTCAAATATTCTAAATTATAATTTATTTTTTATTTTCATGTGGTATTTTAAAACTAAAAAAAAAACTATTTTTATAACAGTTTTTAGTTTTACGACTATATCCTATATAGTTCGTAGTGCTCCTATATAGAAGCATTAAAATATCTGTAAAGGGTAAGTGTAAAAGATGAGACGAATATTTCAATGTAGGGTTTTAGCGAATTTCGAAGTTTCATGACCTCCCTGAATTCAAGAACGTTAAAAAATCCTACAAATTACCGGACGATGTATTTACTTAGAAATCTGTGTTGGCCTGTATTAATATCTCCGGACTGATTAACAATTCTTCGAAAATTGCTCAAATATTTATATATATATATAAGACATTTAATGGGATTAAATTTTAGAAAAAATAAAAAAAAGGTTTAACCTTTTTCCATTACTAATTTTTTCCTTTTTGTATAACTACTCTTCATAGAAAATTGAGCTTTAATTATGTAAAAGTGCTTAATAAATTATATATAAAAGTCGAAAATATTCAATATTATTTATAAAATGATTTTACCTTATATCTAGAAAACCGGTTTATAAAAAACAGGTAGATATTGGATTATTTTTTTTTTTCGATTTTTTTTTAGCTTTATATGTATATAGGTAAAATCCCGAGATTTTACAAATATATTCTACTTTTGAAAATAGAAAAGGTTCGTATAAACATATGTTCTAAAATTCTTTGGTTGAGAGTTACGGCTTGTGAATGATTTCTTTTGGATTTCAGATACCCCGGTGAAATAAGGTTATACCGAAATTTTTAGAACGTTAATTATGAAGCAGAATTAGTGCTTATGCTTTTTGACCTGAAAAATTGAATAAAATAGGTCTCAGAACCGTATCTGCAGTAATTTTTGAGAAATCTGGGATGGAAACCAATAGATTGATGATTACAATAACTCTATTAAATGGGTAATTAACACATAAAAACTTAAAAAAAAAAAAATTGTTTTAACTCTGAATTTAATTCTGAACAAAATTATGTATGATAAGTCGAATAAAACAAATAAAAATATTTGAATATACTACAGATACGGTTCTGAAATTTGGTACATATATACCCAAAACAACATGTACAAAAGAAAGAAATTTGAAATTGTTTCAAATAATATTTCCTTGAATAGAAAATAAATATATTGCTTGATTTTCAAAAATTATTTCTTGTGAAACCTAAACAACATATTTAGTTTTTTTTTGTTTTGTTATAAATAAATAGCTACGATATAACTGGAATTTTTAAAATGGTATTCAAAAGTCATGTGTGAAAACAAGAATACATTTTTCAGATGACACAATTTTCAGTCTATCACTATAGAATAAAAGATAAATCTTTTAGCAGATTTCAGGTTTATTAGTTTTCTTCTGATATATTTAAACAGAATTTATATTAACGAGTGAGATTTAATTAAAATTTTTCCTTGTATGAGAAATATGCAATTGATTAAAAAAAGCGAGTAAATTTATGTATGTAATAAGCATTACCATCGTGGCCTCGTCCATACTGTATGGTTACTTACGTTTACCGTCGCGGTCAGGGGATATTAAGCCAGTCCGCTACTTTTTTCCGTCTAGCCAGGCGGGTCTAATTCCTGTCCCCCTCCCGTGTTGATTAAATTCATGCTTATGAGAATGATAATGATAAATAAAAATTAAAACCGTTCAATTTCAACTTATAAAAGCTATAAGTTTATTGTAATTTCTTCAGAGCAACAGTTTGGTGAGTACAGAACCAAGTAATTGTTTTTTTCTAGACTTTACGTCGCGGCTTCGCTCGTGAAATACATGATCAGAATCACAAATATAAATTACCTTCACAATGTTGACAAAATATAAAGATTAATAAAAATGATCAATCATAAAGATTGATAATTTTTATCAGATTGATAATTTTTGGAAAAATGGAAAAAAAAATGTTTTTTAACTCTTAAAATTTTCAAATTCAAAAAAGTAGAAATTTTTTTTAGAGCATTGTTTACCAGTCGATCAGGGCAAGTTCTTTTATATGTATACATACATACATATATATATATGTATATAAATTTATAATTCAAACCTATTAAATATATCCTATTTATTTACTGCGGCTTCCATTTTTTTTTTTGTGCAAAGAAATATTTCGTGATTTTAAGAAATTTCACGTTTTCAAAAAGAAAGAAAAAAGATAAAAATATGATAATATTTTCAATGCTACCCTAATAATATGTAATTAATAATTTATCGTTATTGCGCAATATTTATATTTTCTATCTGTTTAGAAATATAGTGATATATAGCTCCTTCCCTGTTTTGAATTTTATTGTATTATATAAATTACTTATTACGTTTTAAAACATTATATACTGGTAATTCGTACCGTGTGACAAGAATGTTTCTGTTTCAATATAATTGTCAATACAACTTTTAGAAGTAATGTTTTAATAAAGTCAGAGGGTTCCGAATTTATTTTATATTTGAAAGAGCTAATGTATATCATTTATAATGAAGTGGATGGTAAGATATTCTTGAATTTTAATTAGGTTAAAATTGTACTAAATCATAGAGTTTTTAATTAAATAAAATTTACCGACTCTGTGACAAGAGTTTTGTGTCTGTTAAGTGAATATAATATAAACACTGCACAGCTGTTTATTTTAATTCTAGATGCGTGTTGAATTGTTAAAATTTTCGATAATATCCCCTACAGTTACGTACAACATTATCATTTTTATTGCGTAAGTGTGCGCGTGTGTGTACGCGCTTGCATGTACAAGCGTGCGTGTTTCATTCAGAAGGTAAATCTTTAAGAGTACACATCAGTGAATTTTCCCATGAGACAGGCCCTGCTGCAGGTCTGGTTAAATTAGGTGTTTTACGTTAGCAATTTAAAGTGGTAGTTCGAGTCGAATAGGGTGGGTTAAGTGGGAAAATTATCGTTTCAGCAACGGATAGATAGTCGGGAAATATGTGGGGCTTCGATACTCATATTAAAAATCGGAAATTTTTTAACCGTAATGCAAGAGATGGAAACTTAAAAGATTAAATGTAAAGTGCAATAATTTTATAGAAGTTGAAAATTTTTCAATGAATTTTAATAATTGGTTCTCTATTTTATTAAAAGTATGCAGATATAATAGAATATAATACCTTTGTAATAATGTAATGCGGTTAGTTCTGTAAAATAAAGTAGAGTGAAGCTAAATTAAAATGTATTGTCGTCGGTTGAAATAATTAAATTTGCTATTCGTATACAGATAATATTAATAGGAAGAAAAATTAAATTTTTGAAAAAAAATATTGATAAAAGCATAATCTGTTTATTTTCTTTTTTATCATTTATTAAACATCAAATTCTATTTAAATCAAATATTGATTTTTTGTTCAGGTTTATTTATTAATTACTTCCCTGAAATCTATAGCTCTACCACAAGATGGAAACTATGGTAATAGACGAAAAAATGCGGTGTGAGATTTTTCATTTTTCGACGTTTCATGATCCAGGGATCCCCAAAAAATGGGAGGAGATGTAATTTTCATACATATTAACTTGCGTTGGCATATTTGAAACGTTAATAACTTTTAACTAGATAAACCAATTTTGAATGAAATTTAGTAGAGACTCTTGTGCAAGGAAAAATTTTTTTCTAAATGTTTGACATCAGTATCTCCAGGAGGTGAGGTAGATCGATCTTTAAGATGGACTTAAAGATCAATTTCTTGGAATTTTCCTAGAATAATCATACATACCATATATAGTTGCCCTCAAATTCTCTCCTTACCCCAAAATCTAATAAAAAATAATATTATTAGATATTTCGTAATCGAATTATTTGTTGTGTTCCTAAGCATAATAATATTAGTACAAGAAATTACTTTGGAAAGTCGATGAAAATTTAAAAATATTTTTTTATCTTTCTATACATTTTTCAAAACACGTACGTACGTATGTCTAAACATTACCCTCCTTTTTTTTTGTTTTTTGGAGTTCTTGGATTACGAGCAAGCAAAAAATCATACTCCATTTTTTGACTGATTAAAATACTTTCCTTTTTGAAGCATAGCTCTAGAAATAAGATATAGGAAAGTAAAAAGCAACATTATTATTTCGCAAGTTGAAAGGTCAACTCATAATTATTAGTTAATGATAATTTGTTTTAAATATATTGCTCTTGAACGATCGTTGTATAGTAAATTTCACATAATTGGCTGTTCCTTATCGTTTTAGCATTAATCAAAATAGTGCGTATTTATTACTTGATTATTTCTGAAATATACTTTAACGTAGTTAATATAGCACTCACCCCCATTATACCATTCATCCTCTCCGTAATGGTTTTTTACATAACATATTCGTTTAACATTATTGTTCCAATTAACAGAAAAAGTACGAATAAAAATAAATACGAAAAATTATTCGTATTATATTTTTACAGATGACAGTCCTTAACACCACTATGAAAAACCTTTTGCCCATTCCCCTCCAATGGTTAGAGGTAACAAAAAAATTACAATTTAAAAAAATTCTTTTAAAAATTATTTTAATTCCGTCTCCCAAGTTACCCATAGCATTTGAAATGTAAAAATATTATTGTTTGTTTTTTTTTTGTAGCTCTTTATTATTTTTTTGGAAAAAATTAACCGTAAATTTTCCCTTCTTTCCGAGAAAATGACAACTTTGTTTGCTTAGAACAACAGCTGTACCTTTGTATTTTTAAAAAAAATGTATTAAGTGCTTGTTAAAATTTATTATCACCACTTAGGAATTATTTTCTTAAAAATTAATATTTTCCCGAATCTTTCCACTTGACTATGTGATCAAATTGAAAAATTGAAAAAAAAAATTTTTGAAATGTATTATGAAAAATTATTATTAAAAATAATAATTTAATAATAATAAATAATTAAATGATTTCATAATTATTTGAATGATTATTAAGAATAATTATTCATAATTTATACGAATTATAATTGTCACGTCAGTTGTAAAATTATAATAAATGTTATCTTTATCCGTAAATTAACTTCATTTAAAATTAAATGTTTCGGAACGCATGTTCAATTTGTTGTTCTTTAAGTTCTTCACCCTTTCCGAACGTTTGATCCTTCCGTATTAAGCAGAATATTTGGGTAAAATGTAGAATGGAGCCTTTGAGTTAATAAAATGGTAAAAGCGCATCTTATATTGCCCGAGAACACATTAAAGGCCGACGCACACAAAAAGCTAATCTAAGTGATACTTCATTTACATTCATACATATCATCCTCATTCATCCTCTGAAGTAATACCTTACGATGGTTCCGTAGGCTAAACAGAAAAATAAACTAATGTTATGATAACTTTTGTTGTTTTGGTTTCACACACATTTTAACGCTACATTTGTTCTTTTCACTCCTAAATCTAATGGGTTTATTTTTAAAATAAAAATGACTTAATAATAAAAGTAGTTTTTTTTTAATTATTATACATAGTTTAATAAATACAAAAAAAAACTGATTATTTCTATGTTTGTGGTGGACTTAAAGGAAGTTGAACGGTGAGACTATTACTTTTGTTTTGAAAAATAAAAAATAAGTTTTCTTATATTGGAGGTTTTCATAGTGAAGTGGAATGATTCGGCAAAATATTAATTTTTAAGAAAATAATTCCTAAGTGGTGATAATAATTAAAAAGCACTTTATACATTTTTTTAAAAAAATACAATAATGTAGCTGTTTTTCTAAGTAAACAAAGTTGTCATTTTCTCGGAAAGAAGGGAAAATTTAAGGTTAATTTTTTTCCAAGAAATACTAAAAAGCTACAAAAAATAAAACAAACAATAAAATTTTTACATTTCAAATGCTATGGGTAACTTGCGAGATGGAATTAAAATAATTTGTAAAAGAATATTTTTAAATTAAAATTTTTTTTTGTTATCAATAACCATTGGAGGGAAATGGGCAAAAGGTTTTTCAAAGTGGTGTTAAAACCTGTCATGTACAAAATATAAATAATATTAAAAAAAAAAAAAAAATGTAGCAAATATTGATGCAAAAACTCTCATTTACTCCTTTTCTGAACTAAGATAAACTATAAAAAAGAGAAATATAAAACAATTTTAAGTACCGAACAGTATAAAACCATTTTTTGTGGAAGGAGGTGAATATTAAACAAAAAGTTCTAGTAATTTGTAATCTTGATAAAAAAAATGTTTTTTCAAAGTTCCCCAGCTAAGATTTGAAAATTTTAATTTGGCCGAAACTCTCTCTCGCCACTTTTACCAATTTTTGCAAAAATTAAATACACTCTTTCTTCCGAATGTTACCTGTCTACAAATTTTGAAGAAAATCGGCCAATGGGGTCTAAAATTATAGGACCAAATACATCCCAACCCCCGTAGGGGAAGACACTCACCAAGTGACGATTCCGATTGCCACACCACCCCTCCCGTTCCTAGCCCTGAAGGGCTTTATCGGGAGTTGTCTTATTGGACCTTCGTACTGATTACATATCTCAGTCATCAGCCTAGCCTCGGTCGGGATGCTCCCGATGCAAATTCCGCGGTCGACATTTAGCATCAGAGTAAAATATCTCAGCAGCAATCGCCCTCGCCGTAAGCTTAGGTCGATCTACACGTAGTCCTATAGCTAAATAACCGAAACGCGGAAGCACGAAACTCCGCGCCTATTCTAATCAATCTAACTACCCATGTGACTCTGAATGCCATATACACATCGTCAGATTCGATTGGAGATAAAATTCTCACTAAAAATGCTGCTCGCAGCAACGCAATTATGATCTATAACAACATTACACATTAGAAATACATTCACTTAGGGATCTAACTGGATACAATGCCTCCCAATATACCACGTTCACGTCACATTCTCTTCTCATCACATCTAAACCCACATTGGTCCCAACACCGCCACGGCCGCTCGCAAAACAAACAGACCCCAACGATGCCACGACCAATATACCTACCAATGCCTCGACAGAGCAGCGCAAACCAAAAAGGCAGTCACCGCCCTGCCAAGGCCATTCTCAATAATGCGACCTTATAATAGAAAAACTAACCGGGGCTCGTCGCCAAATCGCCTATGACCAGCCACTTAACTGGACAAGTCGGAACCCTAGCCACCCAGGTTCCTACCTCCTAAACTTCTTCCGCAACTCTGGAAGACGCAATGGCCACCAAAAATTATTAAATGCCCCGGATATGTCCAAAAACACGCCTAAAACGTATTTATATTCGCTGGAGGCTGCCGGCCAACAACGTCGAAAAAGATCAGCCGATGATCAGTAACGCAATCATCTACAACCATCCAATTCGACACCAAACCATGTACGTACCTCCCTAACGTAATATCGATATTCGTACTACCTGCCAAGGCCATGCGGCCATCGACCATGTCGACGTAAGTCGCAGGCTGGTTAATGCAATTAAATACCTCAAAATTATGCTGCGCGATGAAACCTTCCACCAACTCTCCGTTTTCATCAGTCACGCCACTATGCCAAAGAATCGACTTTCGATTCTTTCGATCGACTCTCGGCAGAATTTCGCCCTATGGCTATATCTGCAGCACTTAAAACAGCGCTGAACATCTATAATTTCTTTCACGCGACAGGAGCCGAACTTTACGTACAGCCTACCTGCAGTGATGAACTTATTGAGTAGACCTGTGTCCACCTCAAAGACCCCATGGTACGTCCTCACATCCCGCCTACCTGTCATAAAAACTAGCTGACAAGCACGCCCGAAGGTCACCTCATCGAGGCTAGTGTTTTGCTCCCGAATGAACCTCAAAACTTCCTCATCGGAGAGCCCTCGATCAATGTCATACACTATGACACGCGGCCGCCTTTTCCGCCGCGGATCTATTGTTACTGGCAACTTTCGAACCGCAGCAGACTCGGAGATAACCTTAAGCGTCTTCCTATCGCCCACTACAACAACCAACCCCTTACGGTTTCCTTAATATAGAAAGATCATATACGCAACGAAAGAATACCATATACGCAACGATCAAATCGATTGGAGATCAAATTCCCACTCAAAACGCTGCTCGCAGCATCGAAATCTTGACC
>JAAAKQ030287847.1:0-23377 GCA_010016005.3 Zanna intricata | reverse complement strand
TTCAGCTGATGTGGATTTTCCGTACAGAATCAGATTTTATTGGGACACACCTCGTGTGTCTATATATATATATATATTTACTCTTACAATCACAATCTATCAGAGAAACTAATGTGCGGATGTCATTCAGATATAGGGACTAGAAATATAACTCGAAGTAATAATAGGAGAATACATACTTTCAGTGATAATTTTCTTTGCTGATCATATTGTATAAGCAAGAACAGCATCTTCAGATTATATTAATGCCGTTTCAGCGCTCAAACAGCTCAGCCTAAAAAGCTTTTCGTAAATTTTCTCTTTGAACTGAGCCTACAACTTAACGTCTTGAAAAATAGGCCTCTAACTTGCAAGCTCAGAGCCTACATCCGAAACGAGAAAACTTCAAAAGATTAAATCTCTTTCGTCCTAAAACTAATTAAATTTTAGAAAAATGATATCTAAAGATCTCACTGGGCTATTTACATATCACGCTCAGTTGAGAAACAGATTTTAATAAAAACAAATAAATTTTCTTTATTTAGTAACAGTAAATAATCAGATCGGTCTTAACATGGTTCCTAAATAAGAAACCGTAAATTTTTGTTAGAGGATTGGTTTATCGAGATTTATTCGTTTCATCAGAAATACAACGTTGAACTACTATCCTAGCCTAGGACTAACCCGATAAATGTTTCAGGATTAAGAAATGGAGTATTTGCACTAAACAAGAGCAACTTTCAAAGTACGGTAATTTTAAATGATTATTAATTGGAAAAACAGAATTATCGATAAAAGTTTCTGGTAGTATTGATACATCCAATATAAAAGCTGATTTTTAAATATTTTATTACAACTTTAAGGATGTGGTAGCGCTACTTTTGTGATATATATTTTAATAATAAAAATAAATTCTCATACAAAAAAAAAACTGAGAATCTGAAAGAGATGTTCGAGAAAAAAATACCATTAAAAATTCAGAACCTAGGATTTTATCAGTAACATAACTGGAATAACATAATCGTGCGAAGACTTAGCTCGCTTATTCACCTAAAATAAATAAATAAATTAGTATATTAATTCGACAATATATGTATATAAGTAGATTAATACAGTAAGGAAACAAATAAATAAAAGCAACAAAAATAAAAAAAAAAAAGTTTAAAATGTAAAAAGAAATTATTTAATTATTCAAGGAAAAAAATGTAATTTTTGAGATGAATATAAGCTATACCATTAAAAAAAATAATGATCACCACCCGATAACGAATAAAATAAATAAGTAAATAATAAGTCACGTCTCAGCTGACTATCGGCGCCATATAACAAACGCGCCTCAGGAAGAAAGTACTTTAAAATGACCGAGTCTGACCTCCCACAGCAAATTTCCAGGGCAACATTTGGGGCGCATTCCGCCGGAACCGGTTTAAGTACACGTGCTACGTCGTCATGTAAACTCATGGTTAAGTAGGTTAACACGATCAGCTGATGCTGGCGCCTTTTGCTTCATTTTACTCAGTTACTACTACTATCAAAAAAAAAAAAAAATTATATACGCTACTGTATTTTTTAAAACTTGTTTTATACACAACTTTAAATTACATTATTATTATTATAAACAAAATTACTTTTCTTATTATAGTGAAATTACTATTAAATGTGCGGGAGAATTTTTCAATAAGACGAAAAAAATTTTTTTTTAAAAATCAGGTTAATGCTGATAATAATCTGGACTGTCACCTTCTAATTCTCGTATTATTTTCGTATACCTTTTTATCAATTATCTAATGTTATAATGTAGGGAACGTTTTTCTTCAATGCAGGTGATACGTGCCAATCAACCGAACAATTTTACAGAAAACATCTTTTTATTATAAATTTTAAACACGACACACGTATATATACTTTCTCTACATATTATTATTACTCTTATTTAACTTCTACTTTCACTTAAATAATTTGAAAAGAAAATGCGCGTTTTATTAAAAAAAAATTATTACAGATTAAAAAACAAGCTATCAGATAATCAAGGGAAAGATATAATTAAAAGTACCCAATAGATAAGAAAGAATCAATGTGTTCAGATAAAAGTATTTTTTTCCACGATTACTGTTTATGCGTGAGACATGTGTTTTTTATAATCTTCGGGCAGTAGAAATGGAAATTTATATAATAAAAATAAAGAAGATGATTATTCTTCGATACTCTAATAAAAGTATGTGTATAATTCTAATTACTACTTGAAAATACTATATCGGTTAACTTTGTAGCGTGAATTTTATTTTTTTTATATTATTGTACGAATCGATATCAAGGGTAATCCTCTCCAAATAAGAGATGTTTTAAATGAAATATCAATCTCATACTTCTTATATAACTGCCCAATAAGGAGTACAATGTATTTAGGTGTATGTACGTATGATGTTTGTTCCAGCGTAGCAGCTCAACAGCTGAACCGAATTAGATGTATGAACTCGCGTTGGAATACTTACGTTACCGGGAGTGTCACAGGCTACAAAAATATGCATATATATATATATGTATATATGTATGTAAGTGTGTGTGTGTGTGTGTGTGTTTAAATAAATTTGAAACAAGTACTATATACAAAATTTTCAACCGCACCCTCTTTAATTATCCTGTATTAAAAAACAATATTTGTCAGCAATGTTTTTTTTTTTTTTGGCAGACGTGTTTTTTAATATTTATCTCATGTTAGCGGAGTTTTTCTAACCAAAATCTTAGTAAAAGGTTTAAAAAACATCGATTATGAAGAGGTAAATAAAAATAAACAGACTTAAAAAACAAACCAAAAATAAAACTTTTTCAATCTTTTTTCAAATTTCTTCGGAAGGTGAGACTAAATGAAAAAGTAACTAACCATTAATCGACCTCAATAAGTTCAAATTTAAAGGATTGATCAACTATCATTTTTGTGATCTGTTTTTATCATCAACTTTACTTTATTTACATTTTCTAGTTTCATTTTCATGTAAATGCAGGTGGCACTTAAAAAGACAGATCGTATGAAAAACCGATCGCTGTTCGCAAAAAACAAAAGCTTTTATTAAACAGCAATTTTGATATCTTCCAACTAATTTTTGCATCAAAAAGTGTTACAATGATGATAAACTGCAATAATCCAATACTAAAGATTAATAACAACAAAAAAGGAAAATATCGTGAAATCGTTTTTTTTTTAACTACGGGATTTTTTTTGTAAAAAAATTCTTCACTATGAATATGAAAAAACTAACAACCAGATCATCACTAAAATAATCTTTTCACAAAGATAAGTTTAAAAACAACAATTAAAACAGAGAAAAAAGCTTAAGAACTGTAATAAAAACGTTGAGAGATGTTTCTCAATGGAATACGGAAGTTCCCACAAGTACAGTAGCTGTTATCTAACATTAAAGACAAACGTCCACAACTGTTTGTTCTATCAATAGAGATGACAATTAAAGGCGCAAGAATAGGAAAAAATTTCAAGTATCGAACAAGATTTACAGCAAGTAAAGGCATTTACAATGTCGTTTCATTAATAGGCAGGGACTTTTAATTAAGAAAACCGCCAACGTAGTTGCACGCTTATGAGGAAAAACATCTAGCCTTTCAAAAATGAGTTAATAAATTGTAAAAAAAGCCTACCAAACAGTTGTAGGAATTTCCCGTCACGCAGCTTTTTTGATGCAGAGCTTACACACAAATTTAGAGCATTTTTTGGGGAGTGGGGGTGTGATTTTGCAAAAATGTTTTTTTTTTTTTTAATATTTTTTAATTATTAACAAATATGCCTAGAAAAAATAAGACCTTAATTAGGCGAAATTTTGAGATACTGAGAATGATCTTGCTCTCCAGACTCACCCCCTTGACTTCTTAAGTTGAAAATTTAATGGCATCAATGACCCATATACAAAAAAGCAATCTTACCAGTTTGGTCAAAATCGGTCCAGCAGTTTTGGAGATATAAGGTGATTTAGAACGCAACACCGAACACACACATGTACATACGAACATGTGAAAAACTTCCATCCCATTTTTCGGGTTCGTTAGGTGTCAAAACGTCAAGATCCGGTGAAAACCGCATTTAACCAAACTGAACCGATTACAATACTTTCCCTTCTCAGCTATAGACGGGAAAATAAAAATAATTGTTTAATGGGGGCAATTAGGAAATGCCAGCAAAACCCTGGATTATTTAGATATGCAACATTTATTAACGCAGTCGCGGATAAACCATTCACATACGATTTGTGATTGTAAGAAAGGGTGATGTATACTCATATCAGTATATACAAATAGTAATGAATTTCTGCTATATTAATAGCTGATTTTCGAAGTTGAAAGTTCTGAGGTTCAAATCCTAGTAAAGATTAGTTACTTTTACTAGAATTCTTGATAGTTGGGGTTCAATAAACCACGCATCTCAGGGTTGGTCGGCCTGAGTCAGTACAAAACTATACCTCATTTACATGTTATACATCCTCATCTCATTGGGCTGTGTGGGGAGGTTGCTTACTATTCACTAGTTCAACAAATTACAACGTACACATTAAAGAATAAATAAATATTTAGAAGAAAAGTCTTTAATTACCAGCTGGTGTAATTATTAGGAAGAAAAAAATGGATGAACAACGAGCTAAAATTGGACTGGATATAATGTTGTTTGGAAGCGTCGTCTTAGTGTTCTTTTATATTAAAAAATATGTTACTAATGAACAATTTCCATGGGAAGTGTAAAAAATGCAAAAAAAAAAAAAGTTTTGGGAAGGTAAAAAAAATAAATCTGTATAGCTATTGAATTATATCTTTAATCCAACTTCACGATGTTTATATTACTCGACATTTCGAAGACCATTTTTTTTTCCTCAGGAACCACCGTTAAGTTATATCTTCAGAGGATGAGGTGTATGAATTGTAGCGTGTGTGAAAAATGCCACGCCTGACCGGGATTCGAACCCGGGACCTCTGAATGAAAGGCCGAGACACTACCCAAAGACCATTTAAAACATACATTTAACGAATTATAAAATTGCCTTTAAAACAACAAAAATTTAGATTAAATAATAATAAAAAATCTAGATTTTTTTTTATACCTCCGACCACCGTTAGGTATTACATCAGAGGATGAGATGAATGATTTGTAGCGTGTGTAAAAAATGCCATGCCAGACCGGGATTTAGAACATGTCCTTTCATCCTAATAATGCAAATTTTAAATAGATTTCAGGAACATTTACGAGCAAATAAATATTAATAAACAGAAATCTAATTACAGTGGCACGTTTCAGACAATTCATATTTATTTTCAGTTACGGATAACAAACAAACTTTAAATAAAAATCTGTTTATTACCCATTTAACAAAGTTATTTTACGCCAAATAAAACATTGCGTGTTTTTCAACCTCAATTTTTTTGTCTTTTACCCTAGACTTCTCGATAACTACTAAAAGTACAATTTTATTTTTTTTTTTTTCAATGTTTCAAGTCAGATTTCATATAAAACCGCTAAATTTAAAATTTAATTTTGATCAACGAAATACAGTCTGGCTTAATTTTACCGAAGGCGCAGAAATCAAGGCGAAAACTTTCGCCAGTCGACACTCGCAAACGAATCGTTTCCGAACCTGCGTTTATATGAACTTTCTTTTCTATTTTCGCCAATAGAACATGTCCTGAAAGTCTGTTGCATTCTTCGTGAATCACCTGTATAATTTTATACATTCTGGTGTAAGAGAGATCACAAGAATAATCACTAAATGCATTAAAACTAGTTTTTAAAAACAGCATATATTTAAAAGGAATAACAATTTTACATCGGCTATATCTTTTGAATATATTGCAAATTTACTGTATTTATAATTTAATTTATTTAATAGGAATTACATTTATTTAGAACATGCTGTTTAGTAGTTCTAATTCACTCCATGTGGTTTACTCTTAATTAATTGGCATCAATAAATATAGATATTAGTTTAAACTATAAAAATGTAAAATTTTTTATGAAATTAGAAATATGCTAAATATTAGAAAAAATAACATAACGTTTTTTCTTTACCTAGAAGTAGTTTTCATCCGCTGAAGCAGAATTCATTCCAAAAGATATAAAACAAGAATTAAAATATAAAATATTTAATATTTTTCGATATTATTATTTTATAATTATTTTTAAAAATCATCTTCAAGTTACTTAATAATATTAATATAATAAAAAATAAATAATTAATGGGATGACACGAGCAAAGAATAAAAATAATGTTTAATAATAATAACATTATTACTACTACTGTATTATTAATAATAATAATAATAATAATAATAATACAGAAATAGAATCGTTGACGATATTAATGTTTGTAGTATTTGTATATTATTGTACAATTTAGTAGGTCACTTTCTCGAATTAACTGAATCAGTCGCATTACACGATCTGGTTTCATGAAGAATATTTAAACGTGAAATTTAGAAATTATTACACGAAAACAGCTGCAAAAATGCATACTCATCTCGGCTGCTGACATTATCTATCAGTTACTATTGTTACTTACAGATCATAATTTGAATGTTTATACAAAAAAAGATTCTAATTGCTTTAAACAAAGTTACACACTTTTTAATCAGAAAAGTATTTTATAAACTTAAAATAATTTACTTTACATAATCTTTGAAAGTCAAAATAAATTAAACGTAGTAAAAAATTATAAATCTGCAAAGAGTAAATGGGGTCGATAAAGTAGGAAACAAATTTTAATACACAAGTTCACTTAATAAAATAAATATTAGACTATTTTTTTAAACATAAATTTTCTACGTCATTATTTATTTTTAATTAAATCTTTCTCATAGCAATGTTTTCAAGCATTTCATTATTTTTCATTAAAAAAGTCATAATACCAGAGAAATTAATACCCCCTGTTTCAGATTTCTAGTATACATAAGGTATTTTGCTCTCAAATTTTTCTGTTTATTCCTTAATTGCGTTTTCAACATGGCCTAAAAATTAAAATATAATTCGAATATACTGCATTTTATGAAGTAATGTAAATGAAAAATGAGCATTATATAAATAGATCTTTTTTTAATATTTCACTTTTATTTCCTGAAAACAGTATACATTTTAATCCGACTTCACATTATTGTATGTCAGGATATTTAAAATGTCATGGACAGGGACCACTACATTACTTTCAATGGAATAAATATTCGAGATCCGCTGTCACTGGCTGTAACTATTTTTTAGTTCGGTGTATCAGCAATTATTAAAATAATCTTCCAATAAAATTCAGTAATATTTTTTAATATACAATATGAATTTTAATTATTTTATTATTGAAATATCCTTTAACATTTTATCTTTTAGCATATTCCTTTAACAAATACTAGGAAAGATGCGGGCTTAGGGCCAGCCGCGAAAATTTTACATGATTGATGTTCCATTTCAGATGATTTTAAGTTTTTTTGCCAACTGTAACTAAATTATCTTCATTAATTTAGCGTACTAACAACAACAAAAACTTTTACAACAAAAAACTTTAAAATTCTGAACATTTTTAGCTTTTCTTCAGTTACCATTTTTTAACACAGTTCTGACCCCAATGTTTTCCTATTTTATCCCCAAAACACAAATATAATTTTAGATAAATTGTTTGTTTTAAGAAGCACAAATTGTTTGAACAAAGAATAGTTCTTGCGCTGCGCGCAGAGCCCGGCGCACCACCATTGATCCGCTCTGCGCCAATAGCAACTAAAATAAAAATGTGAGCACATACAACAAACAAACCCACGCACCATCCTTTTTCATGTAAAGTTATTATAAATCTTAATCTAATTTTATTAATTAATATATCTTCATTTCATCCAGGATAATTTTGTTCAGTTAAAAAAACAAAAATGTTATAAATACACAAACGCGCACGCGCGCGCGCGTTCCTTACAGTAAATGGTAATTCACTAATTTTGTCGATTAACACTGTCTGTCTCTGTCACAAGTAGTACAAAAATTAAAACCTTTTATTTTATCTAAAAATGTTTGTAATACAAAGAATTCATATGGTAAACAAAGTGAAAATGGATCTTTTGAATAGTTGAATATCATGTTGCTTTTTTATTTATTACTTAACCACATTTATTCTTTAAACAATCTTATTTGTAGTACAGTTTTTCTTTCTTTTTTTTTTGGGGGGGGGGTATTGACTTTGTTTCGTAAAAGACCACATAGTTTTCGGTTAATCTTAACCACAGAATTGTTTTATATTCTGTGTTCATCCATCACTTCTTATATAGTTTATTACCAGCCCATACATTAATGTCATTACTATCGGAAAATTAACATATTATCATGCAGCACATAAAAAACCATTAGTAATAACGTATTAAAGATATCGTTAAAATCTGTTAACAGTTCATCATGAAGCTGTGCTCGTATATTTTGTCTATTTTATTGTGCTGACATAGTCTAGTAAAAATTCTAAAATTCAGTAGAAATGACAATTATGTAGGTGTAGTATCTTTAGTTTCCAATATCCACTTGCCGTTAAAATTTTATTGAACATTACATTACGCTAGAAGCATTTTAGAAAAGAAAAATACTCTAATAACAATACTAGAAAAGACAGGAATACCTAAATTTTGTTGGAATAGGATCTCTGATTTCTCGAAATGAAACATGACCTTAATGACACTTAGGTATAAATTGCATAGCTTACAAATTACGATGTATGCTGAACTATTAATGTAATTAAATCGATTCGATTTTTACGTCAAGTCATAGATTTTATGTGAATTTGATGTCCATGAATCCGGTTCAAAATTAAAAGTTCTTTAATATAAAAAAGGTTACCACTACAGAACAATGTTGAGTATCAAACATTCATATAAAAACACCGCAGCTTCCGATACATCCTGCTTCATAATCATTTAATACGAAAAGTAATTAAATTCGTGTATCTTAGAAAATTAGTTTTATATCTACAATATTAATATTAAACAAACTTTTATTTAAGATCTTCTCTTATGTTTTCTTACCCCTGCTCCATTTATTTTATATACATACTAACCTATACAGAAAACTAAGTAAAGATTTCGCCTACTTGATAAGTGTTGTGTAAAACTAGTTATTCGGAAGGCCAGAATTCAAATATGTATTACAGCAGTCACAAGCATTAGCAAAAGAATAAGTCTACTAATTTATGGGATATCCAGACCTATATTCGATTTCTTCACTTCGCGGAAGCCTGCAAAGATTCCATAGTTAGTGTTTGAGCTGTGATCAACAAGATTCTAGAAAGGGTTGACTATATGATTAGTCTACATAACTTCCATAAATTAA
Organism: Zanna intricata; assembly: GCA_010016005.3. NCBI lineage: Eukaryota > Metazoa > Arthropoda > Insecta > Hemiptera > Fulgoridae > Zanna > Zanna intricata. Next base: position 14,067 of record JAAAKQ030287847.1, on the reverse strand, counting down.
GATTGTAACCGGGTCGGTGCACTCCCGAATGATGCAAAGTAATGTTTCTATAATACGATCCGGTACTGCGTACATGATGCGCTCATTCGTTATCTCGACGGCATACGCACCGGACCCTCTGTGATGGGTATAAGCGTCTTACGTTACTTTTCAGTTCGAAAACTATTACTTATCAATCTCTAGTCTTCTGCTGTTTTTCCTCAGACAGTCGGCATAAACCTCACATAAATAGTTCTTCCGATCGATAATACCATCGGCGCTCATTATCAGTTCACTTACAAAAAATCTCTCTATCGTAAACCGCTTCGTCCCATGAATACTGCTATGACAATTTATGAATATAAATCCGGTTTCTAAAGCAAATCGAACTTCATCAAAGCAGGTGTCCCTTCCTTAACGTTATCTCATAGCTGCAACACTTAACCCGGCACTTCCAACGATCTTAATTCGTTGGACGAAATCAAATCATCTGTTGGTCGTTTTCAAATAAATGAGTTTTGTGGAGATAGTGTGGTTTTGTAGAAATTCAACGACATTATCCTTCTAATCAACACTTGTAGCTAATTCGATAAGCGGTATTTCCGGCATGAACTTTACAACCCTCATGAACAGTATTGCGACGAAGTGGTTATATATTAAACGTGACTTCGATTAAGTAATTTTCTTTCATCGAAGACGTAATAAGAGATCAGTTTTAGTGATCGTCAGGACTCTACAGCGACAAAAATAAGCTTATAATAGTAAATTAACTTTCCTTAAGTAACTGATAAGACATTATAAAATCCATAGAAACATTAAGAGCGGCATTATGTACGGTAACCTTCTTATGTGCTGGAGGTCATAGTCACATTACTCCATGATTTCGTTAAATAATAATTAAAAAAAGCGCAAAAATAGGGTGACAGGTACATAAGAGAAAAGACCGAAGATTTTTTAAAATTACAACAGAGAAAATGAACGTTATACTAGAACAATAATACGATATTAATGTGAACGTTTATTTAAACGAAATAAACGCAGAATGATAATCTGGATTATCCTTTTAGATCTGCTTAACCTACAGACTTCATTATTTAATTTTTGTAACGTAGCTTCATTAAACATATTTCATGAAATAACATCAGCAGAAGAAATCTACCAAGCAGCTAATTAACACATGAAAAATGAGGGCCGTAAAGAGGGAATAAGAATTGTGTGTTAGTGGTGGGAAGAGGGGGGGAGGGAGAGAGAGAGAGAATACAAAAGGCTACGGATAATTTTCCTTCATCAGACGAGGCAGTTTAATTAGGCGACAGTAGATGTAGAAGGACCTTTATAAAATGCTGAACATTATTATAGGTGCGCATCGTCATAATTTAACGAAATTAAATGTCAATTTATGATAACTTTTAACTGATATAGAACTGAAATTATGACAAATTCCCCACCAATTAGATGGGACTGCCTCACTCTTCCATAAACACTAATGCGTAGGAGAACTACTACGGTCAACACAAATAATTGATAATTACGTCGTCACTACTTTTTAAGTTGTTTCGCAGTTTATATAACATTACCAACAGTACAGCTTCGCAGCTGATTTTTGTGTACTGCTTTACTGTCAAAAAAAAAGAAAATATTTTTAAAAATTAATACATATTTTTATACTTGTTTATCAAATTATTTTACATTTCATTTTATTTACATCTTGTCAGTCATCATAGTCGTGCTAAACATCTATTTTAAACTCTTTCTAGACCTAAATGTATCCTTATTATCGAAGAAACCAGCATTTTAACATTAGCTTGTCAAAGATTTACAATCTTTCGAAGAAGCAAAAGATTATTTAAAAGATCTGTGTGGTGTATATATCATGTATGAATTATTTTACTAAAATTAATCTGTTCAAGAATCATATTATTCATGTATAATTTCATATAGTACCTTTACTTCACGAAAAATTAAGGTACACTATCTTATTCTAATATCTATATTAGATGGTTTATTTAATAGAATATATATGTGTAGCAACTTGCCCTGACTGATTCATCAACGCACAGCAAAATCTACTGAAGATAAATTTATGAATATTTGTATTATATCTTCTATGGTCTGCTTACGGTGTAAGTGCGAAATAAGAAGGGATTTTTTAAAATTCCGAGTTTAAAGGGAAAAATAGAGTAATAATGAAAATTACTTCTTTTTTATTTTTATTTTCTCCGTAGCAAATGAAGATAACAAACTTGATTTTTGGTGTATGTAATCTTCATGCGAATGTCTAAAAATTAATTTCTAAATTTTTTGAAATTCCAAGTTTAAAGAGTTAACTGGATTTTGAATTTTTTTTTGAAACACGGTTATTTTTGGGAATTTCTCGGTAACAAATGAAGATTATTTTATATATAATTATTATACATATTATATGTAATATATAAATATATTTATATATAATAATATATAAATATATATAAAAATAATAATCTTACCTAAATGAATTTGCAAGCTTTTCTAAATTACTTATTATTAAAAGCAGAAATATCCATACAACGGAAAGTTCTATTTGACTGAACCAGAGAACAGATGCGCATTACCGTATTAACTCAACACGATATTTGGGTTTAACTAGAATGAGCCTTATTATAGGTTTAATTTTAATAAATGATGTTCCATTTAAAAAATCTTCCCATAAATATATTTTAAATAGAATTAAACGACTTTCATTTAAAAAAAAAAAAGAAGAAAACGTGAGTGAATTAAAAAAAACTAACCTAATTTATTTTTGCATCTTCGTATGAAGTGTAAATAAATCTATTCTTTAATAGTTTTTATTAACTATTAAAGTTTACAATAATAATTTATATGTTAAATTATTATTGTAAACTTATATATTTTTTATTTTGCATTTAATTTGTAATTTATGCCGTAGATATAGATATACACGGTTTACTTTGATGTATGCAGCCAAATTCTGGGACAATTCCTTCTTTTTATTCGTGACATAGCAAATGCCCATTGTTGGTATGAGTCTATATAGTAATATATTTTATATACCTAATAAATACCCGTATTTATTAGGCTTACTACTTGTAACTTAGACTTACTACTTGTAAAAAAAGAACAAAAGGTGCGCGTGGTTGAATTCCTAGCTGTAAAATAATACATCTATTTCAAAATAAATAATTAGACAAGGACATAACCTTAAATTAATAAATAAAAAATGACTGCGAAAATTAATTAATTTTTTAGTTAATTAATAATTCATTTTTATTAATTAGTTACAAAATACCCTAATTTTTAGTTATAAAATACGACTTCACTTATCAGTGTTAAAAATATTATATTTTTATCGGACACGAAAAATATAGCAGACTAGTAACTATGAAATAAAATTAATAGGCCCACCTATTGATTATAATAGCGATAACAAAGCTATACTTGACGGGATGTAAGCAATTTATATTTTGATAACCAAAAACCAAAGAAATAACTAAACACACTCTTTAATTATCTTTATAATTACAAGGTTATTTTTTCAAGTGGAGCCAAAAAGATTACTTTCAACATAAATCTTAATGTAATAAATATAAAATTCGTAATTACACAATAGAATAAAAAAAAAGTTTGTTTAAATAAAATACTACACACAATTCAGGCAACGTTACTTGATTACATCTTACGTCCATTAGCATCTGATTCGATATTGTTGTATAAATTATAAAACTACTAGGAAGCATGCAACCAAAATGAATAAAACGTTAACGGAATTACAGAGCCCGTTATAAAGAATCAAAACAACCGTTAGAACAATATGTTAAAAATATAATACAACTTTTACACTTATTATAATTATTTTCTTTATATCTATAATTAAAAATATTAATTCACATATATATAAGAAACTAGATCTAATACAATTAATCACGTGATTAAAATATAATAGGATTAATTATTTTTTTAATTCATCTACTCAATTATTTGTAATTAATCTCTAAGTAACATTATTATTACTTTTAATGACCTTTACTAAAATAAATCGATCTAATACTAGAGAGATTTAATGAGTTTTGCGAAATAATCTTATAAACTTTTGAACTATTAGCCAGACAATTAAAAACTAGTTCGATTTATAAAGATGTTCACAATGGTATTAATGTAATAATAGTTGTACATTACATAATTACGTGTAGGAAAATTGGTGATTTAATTACTAAGAAAAATTTTCATTAAAAAAAAAGGGCTGCAAAACGTGAATATCCGATTAACTGAAAATCCGAATGCAATTAAAGAGTCAAACTATCAAACCCGATTTTCGATCAATGTATGGTGTGATATAATTGGGGGCCAGTTAACTGGATCATTTATTTTCCAAAATCGCCTTTTCAGTATTGTGAACAAAGATTTTCACAAAATCGATTGCCGTTTCTGTTAGAACCTCTTGAAGAAAGCAGCAAATCTTTGTTATTCCAACTTGACGGTGTACCATTTCATTATTCACAAGACGTTAGGCAACATTTAAACTTTAGTTTTCCAGGTGGGCTAATTAATTGGCCTTCTAAGTCCCCAGATTAAAGATCATTTGGACTATTATCTTTGGGATCGTTTAAACGAACTTGTTTAAGCAGAAAGTGTTAACTCTAAAGAATAATTACCGAACCGAATTTTAAATATCTTAATAACGACCATGATACTATTAGAAAAGCTTCGTTTGATATTATACGACTAGATTTAGCATAAAGTATCAAGGAAATCATTTCGAACAGTATCTGTAAGGTATAAAAATTAAATTTAAAAAAAATAAATTAAATGCAATATTTCTTTATATACTGAAAAATAGGCCGTTTCCAACGTGTAAGTCATTTAATTTATTTTTTGTTGTTTCTTTTATAATAAAATTTGATTTTTATTGGACTTATTTACATCAGTTTTTAGAATTAAATCCTCTACAAGTTTTGTTAATAAATTTTCCGCCTTTTTTATTCATTTAACAAAGTTATTGTACTGCAAACATAAAAAAACTGTTGATCACAAAGGTTTCAGTTTTACTTCGGATATCATGAAAATTACTGGAGATACAACTCTGAAAAAACCCATTTTATTCAATTGTACCGGTCGAAGACCATAGGAATCTATTAATTTCGCCCCTAAATTAACGTCCTGAAAATTTCTATACGACCTCATTTCACTGGGGGAGCTGAATTCTGGGCGAAATCTTTCGTTAGTAATTCGCTAACGAAGAGTTTCCAGACATATGTTTATGTGAACCTTTTTCATTTTGATGAGAGGATATGAGAGGAGTGTATAACGGTTTCTTCGTGGGACACCCAAGATGCATATAGTCGGACTTCAATAAAAGAAATTTCTCTTTTCTATTTATACATATATTTTTTAATTTAATATGTGTCCATTATGACAATCCCTTTGTAAGTTTTTTCATATAATTTAAATGGAACTGTATTAAATGAAAACTATTTCGTCTACACAGACAATTTAAAAAATTTGATCATGTTTTTATCGTCATCATTTCGTATTGGATTACTTTAGTATAATGATTTATTTATGGTTTATGGCTACTTAATTATTTATTCTCAAAACAAAGTTATTTGTTATAATTAGATTTATATCTAATTATAGTTACTTTATAAGTTAATTCTCTAACATATGAAAATGTCAAGCCTCAATGGAATTCGAATCCAGAACCTTTCGGAAGAAAGGCAGAAACGCTACCAGTTCATACAGCAATATTTTCACCCACAAATTCAAGAGAAAAAAATGGAAAACTTTTAGGGTAAATATTTACAGTCATTTATTTCCCTATAATTTATAATACAACAATTTAAAGAATTTTAGCTCCCGCTCGTTAATAGTCTTCTTACAGAGTTTTATATGCTACTAATCTTATTTTTATCAAACGCAAGAAAAAATTCATACTTCTGCATTTCAGAAGCGTTAATCACTCTTCACCTACTTTCTTAGATTAATTCATTATTTTTATGGCCAGCCAATGTACCCAGACCCAGGACCCTCAGGGCTCAAGTCAGCTCAGGCAAATCTCGGAGCAACCTCAGTGGCTCTTTAAGGTCTGCTGGAGCCAAGGGGTCTACCCCATCGCCGCAGAGCTCGCTTCGCTCGCCATTCCCAATCTGCCACGAGGACCAGATCCACTCCCAGGATTCCCGCAATGTACGTTATCCTCATAGTTGTGAGAATAATAAAAATAAATAATAATTAAAGTATTCAGGCTTTAGAGAAATTTGAAAAAATAACAAAAGATAGAATAATAATACTTTTTCCTCCTACTCCCCCAGACCGGACCAGCAATTAAGGAAAAACTCAGTCCGGGTGTCCTTTGACTCTAACGGGCCTCCCCGCCTACCGGCCGTAAATCCGGAATGGCAGTTCAGCCTGCCGGTTCTGGATAATTTTTTTTTTAAGTTGCCTTGCCTCTAACATCAGAGGCAGGAAATCAGTCCCGGCTATTCCGTTCCTAGGTCCCTACCTCCTCTGCCGGTTCACGGTCTTCACTTTTGCCCACTCAAATGGAGACTGCCTGGTAAGCAGTCCCAGCCGGTTTGGGTATTTTCTTCTCTTCCCCATTTTTTTTTTTTTGTGAGGACCTAGAGGGTCGGGAGTTCCGTGCTTCCTCGCCGCCGTCCATCCACGTAAGCATGGACGAGCGGCGGCTCGCAGAGGGCTATCCCTACCCTCCCTCCTCCCAAGTCTTCGCAGAAAGCAAATTTTCACAGCATCCACTCCCTGGCATCTTTATCTTTCTGTATTAGGATTTTAGATGCCACTTTTTCCAGCTGGTCCCAATCCCTTGGTCCACTTAAGTCTCTGTGACACCACCAATTATTCTCCGTCACATTCAAGTCACGTGTTATCTCGTCCCAACGAGAACATTAAAAAAAATGTATTCGGTCGCGTCACAGACCACAGTAAATACACTTCTGCCACTGTTTTCTCCTGAACCTGTATAGATACAAGTTAAACTCCCCAGGCCCAGAGAGGAACTGGAAGAGATGATAATCACCTCCCAGTGGCCCTTCTCCAGCCACAACCTCAGTCTTGGGATTAATGTGCGGATCCATGATGCCACGTTTGAGTTGTCTCACAGTTCTTGCCACTCATGTTGCAATATTATGGCTGCACCTACTCTAGGTATACCCTCCGAAATCCGGGTTGTCTGTAAAACCACCTGGTGGATGGGGAGAATCCCCGCAAGAACTCCTAACGCCATTGTCGACATTTCGAATCCGTTTATACCTTTTAGTCCTCTGTGTGGATTGTAGGTATCTTTGATGTTTCTTCTTACTAAAGGCATTATGCCAAGTCGGCACCCATAGAAGATAATTGCAGTAGCCCCCGCAAGATAAAGAAACCGGCAATAATAATAACTATGGTAATTGAAATACACACACCTTCGATGACAATCAATTCATAACTTTTTTTTTCATGGTGACAGAAGTATAATAATGAAGTAAAAGGATTAATTGATTTTTCGCTTAATTAATATCTTTAATTCACAATTTCACCCTCCTAGGGGACGAAGAAATAATGAATATTTTTAATAGCTTAAACTTCAAGGAAGCTGGGCCTCGGTCGATGGCTTAAAATCTTTCCTGGGATAACACGAATGTGTCCTGAAAACTTGGAAGTAATCGGTCAGTTGGTTCTCATGTGATGCGATAACAAACAAAAAGAGACATTATATATATACACTTTTATATAAATACATATGTATATATATATATATATATATACACACACACTTTTATATAAATACATATATATATATATATACACACGAGTATATATATCTACACATAAACAAATACACACATATCCGAACAACCGTGATCTGTTTGAACGAAGGTGTACCTGATGCTTGAAAAGCAACTAACAACAAACTAACAAACAACCAACTTACAAACATCCGGTTTGAATTTTGAAAATCAGACAATTGTTTGTAGAGATAATAGAAGAACATCCCATTGCACCTCTCAAAACAACGCCCCACGGGCAGCCCATTGGTTACCAACGGCGGATGGTGACGATTAGTCTAGCCTTCCACGAGGTGCTCGCATACCTCACCGCTCTAGCCTCACACGCAGACTCTACGGGAAGCCCATTATTGCTAAACCAAAATTTTTTAAATTTATTTAATATTATTTTATTTAACGTAAATTTAATTCTATTAATTTTGTAATATTATTCATTTGACTGATTTAAATAATTCAGTCTAGACCAAGCTCACACAGTGATAGAGGCTCACAGTTCACAGCTCATTAATTCGTTAATTCATTAAAGTTTGTGCTTCAACCGGCAAATCTTCACTATACATACATTTTTTTTTCCAAATTTATTTGGAGATTTTTTGAGATGAAATATATCTTAAAACCTTCCCAGTTATGCCAAGAAACACGGTTAAAAATTTGGTTGCAACTAAGCGAGTAGTTTTTTTGTTTATTCCGAACAAACAAAAATTCTCTTCCTCTTTATATAATAGTATAAATACAGAATAGATAGATATAAATTAAGACGCAATTGCCGTTAAATTTCTTTTCATAAGGCTGGTGTTTTTGTAGGCATATATAAATTTCAAACAAACAAAAACAATAAAAATTCAAATAACCGATATTTAAAAAAAAAAACGAGTACATTTTAACTAAAAATTAAACTTTCTATAAAATTCAAAAACTTTTCTTCAGTTTTTATTTTTAGTGCAATTTTTTTTTCAGTAGCTTTGATTCTTTTGTAAAGTTTATTTAACCTTTAATATTTTTTACCACGTGCACGCGCACGCTCACACACACACACACATATATGTATACATATTATTTTAAATATATTATAATACAATTGTACTATTGTATTAATAGTTTAATTGTACTAATTCGAAAACACAAATAAAAAGTAAATAATTTATTTAATATATAATTTACGAATAATACAAATAAATTAAAAAATAAAAATACAAATGTGTTACCGATAAAATATAAATAAGTGTTTCTGTTAAAAAATAAAAGTCTAAATTAGATCGGTGACCAAATTGAATAACTGTAAAAAGCTATTTAGGTCAAAAAAGGAGGCAATTAAATTTATAAAAATGTAAACTTACTTATTCGTCTATTTAATAATTTGGAATTCTTGGTGTGACTGCGCTCTAATTCACTTCTGAATACAATTTTTTACGGTTCTACTATCTTCAGTTTAGCTTCACATGTTTTGATATACTGGACGGCAAAACAAGCCATTAATTTTTAATAGTTTTGTAAAAGTACAACTTCATGCCACCCGAAACCAGTACTTCGTGGCCTCGTTCACTAACTTCAAAAACTGGCTCCACAACAGTAATTCAGTCAGTTATAATAAACCGATTAAAAATCCCTGCCATGAGTCGGATCTACATTCAAGTATTGCGCAAGCCAGGGGATATCCTTTTTGCCTTTAACGGATCTCCCTGTCTACCGGCTGTAAATCCGCCGAAATATGTAAAATAATGTAAATGTAAAAATACTGCCGAAATAATAGTTACTATCAGATAAAACGAAAGTGAAATTAAAAAAAAAAACACAGCTAAAGATCTGTGGTTTGGGACTGCTAGGCTGAGTGCGGAATTTATGTTGTTTACCGTAGATGTACACAGCGGGAGGTAAAATAATTAGCAGGATTAAACGAGTGTGAAGTTTATAAACGCCCGATTTTTTCACTCGCTCAAACAAACAAATTTACTTACTGAACTTTATAGATTTAAGTATTTAAGATAAACTCAAAGCACGTTGTCATTTACAGGAAATCGGTTCAATTTTGCAATTTTTCTTACATTTTGAAGAAATACTTTACAATAATTATAACAAATTACGTTTTATTAAATCATCATAGAGTGATTAAATCAAAAGAAATATATTTTATAGTTAGTGATACAATTCAGCGATGATGAACGTATCGAAATGAAAAATACCCTCGTAAAATAAAATAATTATTAGCTATTACAAAACTATAATTATTATTGAAAATAATATAGACTATAAGTAAATCAAGACAATAACATGGCATATTTGATTATTCCATTAAAAAACATACTTGCAACATTAAATTTTTATACTAGTCGCGCAATATCTTTATCAATAAGTCTGAAGCTTAATAACTCGCTTCATAACAACGATGAAAAAGTCTAGGGTGAGCTTGATTCATTACCCTATCGCTTTACTATTAAATTAATCAGTCTGTATTCTATTTATCAGATGAAACTTGATATAAGCACATGAAATCTGAAAAAGTGTTTGTTTTTTTCTTCTCTTTATAAAAAAAAAAAAGAAAAAGAAAGACAAACTACAACATAAAAATCATTCATTCAAAAGCGCCCAAATTAGTCCAGAAAACACTGCTACTAATCAAAATTTAGAGAGTAAACATACAGATGCGCAGTAGTTCTCTGGGTGTCAAAAAGTGTGTTGGCACTACTAGTAGTATAGCGAAGAAGATGTTACGAAAGAAGATAGAAAGTCGACGGTCTAAAAATCCATTCCTACCCAACGCGTCAAATGAGATATAAATTTAGACGAGTAACACTAATTAAGCAGTTTTGCACATTTCATACAAGCGTAAAATTTAATGTATTTTGCAAGTAAAGAGAAAGCGTATTCGTCTTTCTTTAAGTTTATTGAACACAAATTTTAGAAATTAAAAAAGCTGATAACAAAGCTTGTAATACTTTCCTGAGGTTAGTTGTATATTCTTATATAGTGCAAAAGTAATGATACATGAAAAAAGTTACCTAAAATTAATTTTTTAGGATAGGGGTTTTTTAGGATACGAGATAAGGGGGTTTATGATGAAGTTTAATTGCAAAATTATCATTATATGTTAAATAAACTGAAAAAAGTGTAACATATTTTTTTAAATCGGTATTTTTACTTTTTCTGCTCCTCCTTCTCCAAAATCATCTTCTAAGAATTTTTTTTTCTATATTTACTATGTTAAATGGAAGAAACTGAAAAAAAAATCGATTGAAAAATGTACAACCAATAAAAATTTACCTAAAATTTATTTTTGGGAGTGGAGTGGAAGATGAATGACGAAATTTTATTGTAATCCTATTTTTAAAAGTTAAAGCAAATAAAGTTTTAAAATATTTTAAAAAGGTGATATTTTTAAACTGATTTTTTTTTTATCATTTGCACCAGTACTACTCCGAAGAAGATATAGAAAAATTCTATTAAAAATATACAAGAGTTCCTGTACAAAATGTCATTAAAATCGATTTATCCACTCAAAAGTTATTAAACTTCAAACACGCCAACAAATAAGTTCGTACATAAGTACGAACTTTTTTTTTTGTTTTGTTTTTTTGCGTTCCTAAGTCATGAAACTTCAAGATATGAAAACCCATACTCCATTTTTTGACTGATCTACAGCTATGATGCGATTAGAAAAAATATTTGGGAAATATATAAGATCGCTTCTTTTTTCTTTTTTTTTTTGCCTGAAGCAAAACGGAACCACCGTTAGGTATATCTTCAGAGGACGAGATGAGTCAATCGTGTGTGAAAATGCCGTGCCTGACCGGGATTCGAACCCGGGACCTCCGGATGAAAGGCCGAGACGCTACCACTCGCGCCACGGAGGCCGGCATAAAACCGTCCCTAGTGACATTTTACTGTTTATGAACCGAGATATTAAGGGTTAAATTCAGCAGTAAAGACATAGTATGACTAATACTGTGGTGTTGTCTTCGCTTGTTGTGCGAGCAAGTTGAAAAAGTGAATGTCAAAATATTAGTATATTACTGTTGTGGATTGAAACGTCATTCTCTATACTTATATGACAAATATTTCTAACAGGTAATGATATTTTGAAATAATAAATAAAATATAAAATAATAACAATCTACGATCTTTTACTATGCATTTACATCGGAAAAAATTTGATTATAGTTGGATTATTAGTGAAACAGTATTTTTTAGAATCTGTTTTAAGAATATTAGTTGAAAGTTTCCGAGTTAAAACAGAATACCTTAATGAAATTCTCAATTTTTCTACATCTATCTCAGTTATATGTTGTTTACTAATGATAATTTGTAATTCCAATTTCAGAGAATCAACTAAGTATTTTTGGAATGTAGCTTTTAAACTGCTAATTAACAAATCATTTTTTTGGGAAAACCTTTTTAATATAACTTGATCTACAACTTTCTCCCGTTAATTTATATCATATATTCCGTATCTTTTAAGATATATTTAATTTAATATTACAAACATGACTGAATCCTTTCTAAAGAAATGCTTCAAAAAATTATCTATATACAGATATACATATATACATTATCTGTATAAGACAGATAACGCTGTTATCTGTTATTGTTAGATAATCTGAAAATACTATTTTTTTTATGATGTTATAGACATTTAATCAATTTTTTCATAATGATTTTAATTCAAAATTCATTTATAACCTTTAATAAGATGAAGAGAATCTATTATGATAAATATAAAACTAGAATTGTGAATATAAAACATTTTTCACATATAGATCTGAAAAGAAAATTATAGAAAATCACCGATCGATTTGTTTGATATTCCGGATGGGTTCGGCTCTCTTGATCGGCTTTTTTGATTTCGGTAGCTGCATTCTTTTCCGGGGACTGAGACTACATTTTGTGCCCTGTATCTTTGCCGATAAGTCGGAAGCTTCATAACTAAGATAAAAGAAATTGAGGGTGTTCTAATTTTATTCCCAAGTAATTCTTCTGTAAATGGATTTCATTTTATTACTGAAATTTTTCTTGAAAACAAAAAACCTAAGAAAAACTAACAAAACGTACCACCATTTATTCTATTGTTATTAAACTAATGCCCTAATAATTGTCTAACAACTAATCTTTTCTCACTGCTTTTCCGAAATTTCGACGTTTTTGATTTGGTTTTCCAGTAATTTTACACGTCATAGCTATTTCGGAAAAGAATCACCGTTAAAAAAATGATATGTACATATTGATTTTCAGTAAAAAAACCTAAACAAATCTATTTTTAATAAAATATTTTTTTTATATTTACATTATAACTACTTCAGTCGTTCAGAGTTCATTATTTATTCACTGAAAATGACCTTAAAAGCAAATGAAAGCATTATCATGATAGATACAACAACAAAAAAATCCTATTAATGATAAAGCAGTGAAAACCCAATTTGGTCATCTATGGATAAACGGTTTTCCGATTATCAACAATGTTTCAAGTATTATAGGCGTTTCAGGAGGGTTCTTTAAAATAAAAAATATCAAGACCTTTAGTGGGTGGTTTTGATAAGCGAAAAAAGAAAATGTAAATAGGTCCTAATAGTAATATTTATTAGAATAGGGCAAAAATAAAAGATCGTTAAAAAAAAAAACCACTGATTAGCACCAACTAATCATTCCCTTGAGAAAGTTACTGTACATTGTACATCGATTTACTGGCTTAAAATATTTTACTTCGATTTTTTTTTTTTAAATGTCATCTACACTATTAATAGTGTTTTTATACATATATTTTTTAAAGAGCTAATAAACGAAAATATTAGTATTTTAAATATAACTTTTCTTTAGCGAAGTAGCTGTTACTTGAAAAAATAATAAAAATAATAATAGTTAAAAACGGTTGTTTTTGCAACATTCAAACTTATCGTGGAAAAGGAAAAAATATTGAAAATTTAAAAAGCATATTGAAGAAATTTTTTCGGATTTCACATGGCCGTAGACTCGAATTAAGTTAAAAAGCGATCGACAACATTGTATTCTTAATCTTTCTTGCAACATTTTAAAAACATAACTATAATAAAATCAATGTGGCTTATGCTTAGGTGATTTTTCCCAGCTACCGTCTCTTAACTTAACTTTTTTTTTCTTAAATAAAAAATATCTTAACGAAAAATAGATTCGTAATTAATTTACCTTCATATAAAATTATATTATGAGCGTAATATGTATCCTGCTATGACGTCTGACTTCTTCTTGATTTAACTGAAAAATTAAATTTGATTTGTTAGATACCAAAATATAATAAGAAACAAACTACATTAATCTACATTATATTACCTTTTTTTTTGTT
>JAAAKQ030287836.1:0-10353 GCA_010016005.3 Zanna intricata | reverse complement strand
TTGACCAACCATGTCAATCTAAACCAATATCGGCCATGATGTTCGACTACCTTGTTCTTGGACCGGGCCAGAACTAAGCTCACTCGGGAACTTAGAGGTCAAAGAGAAAATTGACATTCACAAGCAGCGAGTCAAATGGTGAGAGCCGCATTGTCGGACCATATGGAGTTCCTTGATGCGATTACTTTGTTCAATCGACATCAGTAGTTTTCTAAAGGAAAAGATTCCTATCGCGCTGCTGTAGGAAGCTACTCTTGAGAAATAACTGGCCATCAGCCAATTACAGCTCCAAGCGCTGTAATATGGTGTAGAGGTACTTGCTGGAATTCAACGACCTAGGCATGGTAGCAAATTGCTGTCTTTGACAATACAAATTTTACTTATTTACAAGTCATATATATTACTATATATATGACCTACTACTAATATATATTAGTAGTACCATATATATTAGTATATATATTCATATATATTAGTAGTAGGTGCGCCTACCCGATGTATTTATAATATATTACAAGTGAAAGGTGAGGTACAAAAGCGAGTGGTGTTTGGCGCCACGCTTATTCTGTTCACGCTGTTAGGTTAGATCTAATAAGCTAGATAGGATGTTGGTCACTTAACTGTTCGAGGCTCAGTAGTTGTCCATGACACAAACATTTGGTCTTATGCTTTAAGGTGATCAAATACGGTTTTAGCAGAAGAAATGTCAGTAAACCAAATACCCAGAAGTTCATAAAGCTACGAGACTAGTACTTCATGATGTTGATTTACCGATTCTGATTGCTCCGACTTCTAGGAAAGAAATTTCTGATTCCCCAAAAGACTCAACCGATGAATCCTCAACTTCAGTAGATATTAACTGCATTCCAGAGAAATTAAATACTTAACCTCACTTCATCACACAAGCAGAATGGAGCGACATAATTCGTGGCTTGTATTTGTTCAACAATATTCAGAACTCCAAGGTTCACGTTTTAAAGAATGGAATTTATTAAACAAGGTTACTAAAATTTCAGTAAACATAAACTGAAACGAAAATTTACTGAAATAATTAAGAATGAAGGGTTTAATTTGTTCCTGCCACTATGTTAGGAAGCTAATGTTTGTACTTGACACTGAATATATTGTTCATGATTGGCGTTTACTTATAGATTCATAAAAAAGAAGCTTAAGGCAAAGTAGTTGCATACCTCAAATAATTTTTTTCTTATACCGGTAGTAAATGCTATAAGAATGAAAGAAAATAAGAATGTATGTCAAACATTGTAAAAGCTATTAAATATGATGAACACTCATGGTAAAATAATTGGTGACCTGAAACTGATAAGCGTTTTTCTCGGTCTCCAGAATGGCTTTACAAAATATATGTGTTTCTTGTGTTTGTGGGATAATTGGGCTAAACATGAATATATGAAGTTAAAGACTAGCTAAAAAATAATCAGTTTACCGTAGGAAAGGAGATGTTATCAATCATATTGACAATTTTGTTGTCAGCGCAGATGATATTATTTTCCCATCTCTGCACATAAAACTAGGCCTGATGAAGAATTGTATAAAAGTATCAGATAAAAATAGAGGCGGCTTTAAATATTTAGCTGAGGTTTTTTCATAATTAATAAAAGCCAAATTAAGAAAAGGTAATATTAATCGGGCCACAAATAAGAAAATTAATTCTGAAAATATATTTGACAGAAAAACTGAATCCTAAAGAACTGGCGGCAAGTAAGTTATTGAAAGATGTCTTTACTGGTTTTCTTGGATACAAAAAAAAGTTTTATATCATGTTCAGCTTATAAATGAACTCATAGTGAACAATAAAAACTTAGGCTTAAGAGTGTCGTTGAAAATTCTGTTTTTACATTCTCATTTGGACTTTTTTCCTTTAAACTTTGGTGACATCAGCTACGAACAAGGAGAAAAATTCCACCAAGATGTATTGCACATAGAACAATGTAATCAAGGCAAATGGGATGAATCTATGAATTTATGACTGCTCATAGATGACTATCTATGAGATGACTATCTCATAGACGAATCTACGACTACTGAATGAATAAAAAGGAAGACTTCAATGAACACAAAAGGAAAACAAGAAAAAAGAAATTAAGATAAAAGTAAATATCTGCAAAATAAATATAATAGTCTGCAAAGTGTCCCAGTCCAGTTATGTTACTAACTATTAACTGTTACTCTTAACTAGTTATTATTAACTAACTATTCTATTGATTTGCACAAAGCAAAGAAAAATATATTAAAGGTTTTTTTTCAGTATCTGAGCTTTTTTTTATATGAAAACTTACGAAAATGGATTCTTTTTTGCGTTTTACAGAATGTATGAGTATATATCACTGTAAATACTTTTTTAATTATGATCTTTATTCTTTGGATTAGTCATTTGACTGGTTTGATATTACTCTTCATTCTTTTCTCTTTGTCCTAATTTTTCAGCTTTTAAGTATTTACATCTTTCCTCCTATTTTTTATAAATACTATTTTCAATACATATATCCTCTTATTTATATTTCTCTTTCTAGATTTTCTCCAAAACCCAAAATTGTTTAGTAAATTACGTACCTACAGATTTTAATTAACAGAGTAATTAACGAAGAATATAATAAGTTTCAAGACATGTTCTATTGTAGAAAACAAAGAAGGAATTTCATATCAAGATAGTTCAGAAACGTTTACTTAGCAAACACCGGCTGGTAAAACACTATTAATATTGTTGGGATCCAAATCAAAGAATAAATTTTGTGGTTTTATATGAAATCTGACCTGAAAAATTAAAATGAACTGGTCTCAGTAGTGTAATTTTATTACTTTTGAGAAATTTTGGGCAAAAGACAAAAAATTAGGGTCAGTAAAACATACTTTTTAAGTTTAACGTAAAATAATTTTGTTAGATGGGTAATAAACACATCAAAGTTTTAAACAAATTTTGGAAAGAATTTGATTATTTAAAGGTTTTCTGAAATTTCAGAAATATTTTCTTTTCTGATCTTTCAGGCTAGATTTTAAACAAAATCATTAAATATACCCTTTTGTTTCAGTTCCAAGAACAGGCTGGCTTAATTTTACCGAAAAACGCAGAAATCAGAGTAAAATCTTCGTCACTCTACACTCGCTAACGAATAAAGCTTTTCCAAACATACATTTATATGAACTTTCTTCCTTATTTTCATTATAGAACATGTTCTACATTATAGAACATTATAATATTATAATACATTATTATATATTATAACACAACATTATTATATATTATAGAACATTATTATATTATAATAGAACATTACAATATTATAGAACATTATAGAATCACTCTGAATAATACACAAACTAAATTCTTTTTAAAGATTCTATCTCAAGCTCCTTTCTATTTTTCAGTTAAGACAAACTGAAACATTTCAGTTCGTCTTGAAACTTTTTATTTATTTTTATTAAATAATCCTTCTAAATAATCCTTTGATACCATATTGCAATATTTATTCTTTCTGATTTTACTATCTGTTTTTGTTATGAAATAATCACTACATTACAGTAGAATAATTTAAAAATGTATATTTCTATATCTAGAAATAAAAAATTATAAAAACTGTTTTTATGTATTTTGAATAAATGAATTAACTTTTTTCGTAGGTCTTATTTATTACTTGGCCTACTATGAATTCTCTATTTAGTGACTTCGAAATGAATTCGAAATGTTGGAATAGATTAATTATTACCTTTCCAGACCTTCTTGGTCTTAATAGTTGGTAAGTACCTTACCTTCTGTACAAAGGGATGACTGAATTAATTATTTTGCGTAGAACTGGGTAAAAATATTACGGAATCTATTTAATCACATTATCATTCCTCTAAAAAAAAAAAAAATCGTTTTTAAATATTTCTTGAAAATAAAAAATTGATAATTTCATAAACTTACCTCATGAAACTTATAACATTTGATTATTCACTTCCCATTTATATTCAGCTTGAGTAAATTTAAAAAAGATAGAAATTTTTGTTCCTATAAATAAATTTTTAAAAATTCAACTCTATGTTTTTAATTTTCTTCTACAACAAAATAGTATTTTGTCCTTAATGATGAAGGAATTACGTTAGTTCTGCTTTTTATTATAAGCAAATAATCATTTCGAAATAGTGATAATATTATCTTTGTGTTTATATTACTACTGAAAAACAGATAATATCTACATATAGCTAATAATTCTAACTTCATAGGTTACAATAAAATTATTATTATCCACACACTCATATTATACACACATATAAATTCACATCATTTTTCAAAATTATTATACACACACTCATATATCCGTACCCTCACTATATTTACACTAAAAATATCCTCATTAAGAACATTAGTAGTTTTATTCGAAGTACCACCATAGGGTCTTCTCCACAAATTATAACAAAAATCGTCAAAATATTAATTGATATATATATATATATATATCAGTTATTTTAATTTTGTTATTTTGTTTTGCATTTGTGTTTTATTGTTGTAGATTACTTAATAAAATTAAATAAATTATAATTGAAGTAAACATTTATTTGCTTTCTCGTAGTAACTTTACTAAAAAAAAAAAGAAAAGAATTTAAAAAAATCCCTGATCGGATTTAGAAAAAAAAACATTTTAAAGCATAAAACAGCTTAAAGTAGCTTAAAACAAAAGTTAACAGTGCTTTACAATTTCCAATCTAATTTATTTTCCTTTTTTCTATTTCACATTTGTCCTAAAAATTTGTTTTTTTTTCTTTTTTGAATTCAGTAATTTTTTCGTTCTGTTATAAAATAAAAATATACAATTTTTTCGCTGTTTAAAAACAATATACATATATTTTCTTACTGTCATAGATCATGCAAACATTCTACAAGAATTCATCATTTTCATGTTAAATTGGAAATGAAACGGTGTGAAATAGAATTTTCTAAAATTTATGATAAAGTAATTACAATAGGACAATCAAATCTTTGATAAGAAATTGTTTAAAATGAAAAAAGTCAATCTCCGTGGCTGAGTGCTAGCGCTTCAGTCTTTCATCTCAATGTACCTGGTTCAAATCCTGGTTAGGTATAGACATTTTTCACATTCTACAAATTTCCATTTTCATATTCCCATTACAAGCTACTGTAATTAATTCATCATTCAAAAAACTGCTTCAAAAATCCAGTTTAATTCAGTTTGTCTAATGGTAGAATCATTGTTGAGAATTACCTGATTTTCAAAATTGAAAGTTCTGAAGTTTAAATCCTGCTAAAGTTAAATTACTTTTATACATACTTAATACTAGACGGTAGTATACATTGGTGTTTGTGGATGTAATTAAATATACATTTCAGGGATGATCAACCTGAGTCTGTCCAAGGCTACACCTCATTTACATATCATATATATAATCATCTCTCTGGGAACATGGAGTTGCTTATTATTCACAAAGTTCTTTAGATCGTAGCGTAGATATTAGATATAGAATAGATATAGATATAGATATAGAATAGATATAGATTTGAAATAGACAGTTTTTTTTAAAATGCCTTTTTTTTCATTTTTTATTTACACTTGTTTACAATGCTCAACCCTGATAAAATGGGATCGAATTTTCTTTTATTACTTATGGACAGTTAAAAATATTTCATCAATTTAAAAATAATATAATAAATAATATTATAACCCAACACAATCTGTCTTGTTTTAATTCTTAATAAAATAAAGTAAGAATATTTTATTCCTAACACAACCAGACCGATTCCAATCGATGAATTAATTCCAACCATAATAAAGAATGAAAGAAAAAAGCGAATTTAAATTTAAATCAAAAGAAAATACTACTTTCATGATATTTAAATTTGGATTTAATATTTTTGTAAACAGTTTTAATCGTGGCTCACTGTATATAATTATGATTTTACTAATACGAGGATATAAGCAACAACATTCCATATATGTAACCAAAACCAAAAATAAAATCTTTTCTATAAATAAAACTTACATCAAAAGCTTTTATAAAAATACAAATCAAGTTTAATAGTTAATTAATTTTTAATACCAGGGAATTAAAAATTAATTACAAATTTATTTGTAATTAATTTTTATGATGTTCTGAAATTAAAAACATTACATGGATAAACTTTTACTACAAGTTAACCTAAAATAATTTGTGGGTTTACCTACCAATGATTTTTAACAGATATTCTCCGATTCTATTATGTAATTCGTTTAGAATAAACATGACATTGAAAAAAAAAGTAGGGGCAAAAAGAAGGAAGAAAAAAATGGAAAAGAGAGAAAAAGAAAAAATGGAGAAAAGATCCGAACCGTTGGTCGGAAATACCGCCCCGAGGCTGAGTTATCTTTAATTACGGGTCCGGTTTCAGGGTGACGGAGAGCGGTGATGAGGTTTAGTCGGTAGGAGGCAGGTCAATTATGCATTTAATTTAACATCTTTGCGGAACCTGCTTAGCCTACTAAGCGGACTAGCTGGGGAATAGAGCCTGACACTTCCTCGTGAAGACCTCATGAGGAGTACGTAACTGGTATTCCTTCGCAACTCGTCGAAAAAAAAAATGACATTAAAGGTTCTCTAATATTTATTACTTAGATATTACAGAATCGTTTATATCACTTACATTAAGATGGTTTGACCTCCACAAAGCGTTTAAGCGATCAGCGCTTCATAATAATCGATTGAAAAACATTACTATACTCCCCATGTACTGAATTCGCACGATCTTAACTTTCACATTCGAATATCTGTAAAGTCGCTTTATACTGTTTTTATCCGTTATAACATCAAACATCTATTTTCATGTTTTTCTGAAGAAGTAATCGATAAACTGTAATTAACGATTTTTTATCGTTAGAACGGTAAACACTTCTAAAAAAATTAGATTAACAATATATTTTTTAAATTAATTAATACTTTTTTAAATTATTATTTTACTTAATTTTCCATCTTTAATAAGGAGACAAAAACAATAGATCTTTCTTGTTGAATGAATCGTGTTCTTTAAGAAGAAGACACTATTTTTTACTCGACTAATTTATTTGCTGGAGATAAATGTGATATTTTAAAAATGTTTAGTAAGAATATTTTAACGTTATCAATATTGCGCGATAAACAAAAACAATGGTTTTAACATTATTATAAGAATTAAATATCTATGTAGACATTTATATAATGTATATTCTTGTAAAAAATATCATGTACAAAATTATATACCTATTATTTCCAATGATTGGTGCTTGTTTGAGCCTATAATTCAGTTTATGTTTTGGTAATACCATAGTAAGTGCACTATTTCACTGTTATACCTTATACACGAATGCTTTTATAAAAGATATCATTACGTTATTACAGAAATAATCCCGTTTAGGAAAAAGTACCATTTTTGCATTTACGAGATCCTATCCATTTCAATGAATATTTAAATTAAGAATACTTTTTTCTATATTCCGTTCTGTCACTACTTTCACTCTTTCACCCCTATCTCTTTTTCCCTAATTCTAAAAATAATTTCCTTAACGGATCATAAATTATATTCCACTTCGGTTAATGTTTACAAAAAAGCATTACGTGATTATTTTATAACAAACATAACTGAGATTTTCTAAGCCTAAGATTTTCTATACCTAAGTATAAATAGTATATTTTAATTCATATTCTGTTTCCTTCCTGTTTTTGTTTTCAAATTTCATCAACATTCTTTAACATTTTCGGCATCATTAACATTTCTTTTTTGCAATTATATACTCTTTTATAGACACGTAATCTGATAGTAGATCTTGAAAGGCTTAGCATTAAATATAAAATAATCAATGAATAAATTCTCTCATACATACACACACACATTCTCACTTTTTTATTCTCGAGACGCAGACTTTCAAATATTTAAACAGGTTGGATACAAATAATTACTAAATTTACATACATACTAAAATGAGCACATCTAAATTTCAGATAAGCACATGAAAGTTTGTACTCAAACCATAAGCTAGACCGGTAGGTCTAGCTTATGGTTTGTAGTTGTTGTTTATAGTTAAATGGTAATTTATTAACTAATAAAATTATCAAAACGTTTTATTACGTCATTGTGGTAAATAATAACAAACTAGGGCTTTACTTTCCTAACTAAGAGACCTTTACAAGACTGCTTAAGATGTTGTTTCAGTGAGTTTTGTTTGCGTGTTGAACAATCTATTACAACAGTAGTATAACCCAATGTTTGTATGCGTAAATATTAAGCAAATTATAGACTTTGCTTATATATTTACAATTTATTGGGCTTAAACGTCACTGCATGGGTGGGTGTATATACGCTTGTATGTAATACATACATATTATTAGCCTACAAAGAATATATAAATGAATAGCCTACAATGTATAGAATAAATGTAATGAATATTGCAATGCCCATATAAATAATCCAACAATTCTTTTTTTTTTTCAGAAAATCAATCACCACCTTTTAATATTGAAATATGTGTTTTTTGTTCTTTTGCTTTATCTCTTTTAGTATTACATATTTGCCAAACATTTTTCATGGAGTATACTTCATACTTAGAGTTCAAAAAATATCTACAACTTTACAAATTCTAGACGACAGACCTAATATTAATAATTATAGATCTCCTGCAATGAGATTGTACAAAACTACACTTCATTCACATTCATACATATTATCATCCTCATTCATCCTCTGAAGTAATACCTTAGAGTAGTTCTGGAGGCTAAAAAAGAAAAAGAGAGATCTCCTGCAGAAAAGCTTTTTTTAAAAATTTTTTTTTAACTACTATTGAAGCGGATGTTACATTTAGATAAAACTTTACTTAAGCAATTTTTTTAACCTCTATATGAAATATGTTTGGAAATAGTTTTCTTATAATCTATTCCCCGTGCATTTTTTTTTTTTTGGACTTAACTTTTAATTTTTATAATTAAACAATATTTCTTTTTTTTGTTTTTTTAATTAAAAGACTACTGAAATTACAATAGCTTTGGCAACTATATATTCCCGACCCAAAATGAAAGATAGGGGTTGCTAGGAAATTTTACAGCTTTGTTTTATTATAAAAAAAACAAAAAAAAAACAAATTATTTTGTATTAAGAGCCAAAGTAGTCAGAGTTCGCTATTAAGAATCAATTACCTAAAATTGACCAATAAATGGTTATATTAACAAAAAAAAGTTACTGAAAAATCAAACAAGTGTTTATTTTTTTTGTAAATTCACCCGATTAATTATTATTATTATTATTAAATTATGTAGCTCATAAATCATGTTTGGAGTACAGAAAGCTATTACAAGTTTATATGAATCTTTATACTTTTTTGTATATTTTAATCTTTTAAAGATTGTTTTAAAAAAAACCGAAATATATTAATCAGAAAATTATTAATTTGACATCCGTTCCGCATTTAAAAATTTTACTAATTCAGTAGTTATAATGAATTAGGGTGTCTAGTCTTAATATCATTTCTCTAATCTAAAGGTGAAATAAGAAACAGCTTCTAAACCAATTTGTAGGTATTTTGTTACAAATTGTAGCGTTTCAAGGAAACACGTACAAGAGATACGTTATTTTTTGATTAACTGCTTTTTATTCCTTAAGGATGAGTGTGGAAAAATTTTCTTCTTAGCTGTAATTTACAATATAAAATAAGATATGATAAATTAAAAATGTGTAATTTTTTTTATTTGAATTAGATATTTGTTAGTGATTGCAGGATAATTAATTTTTAATTGTTAAACAAAGAATATTTTGTAATAAAACGGTGTAGTTTTATAGTTGTGATGAGAAAAAAAATCATTATTTATACTTGACATAGCTTTTCTTTCACTATCACTTCATTAATAAAAACTATTAACAGTTAAAAACACTCTTCTGTTGTCTGAAACAGACATTTTTTTAATTTTTTAAATTAATTAATTTATTATTCTCTTTCATTTGTACTAATTTTGAATGTCTAAAATTTTCGCATATGTTTTTATTTTTAATTTTAATAAATAGTTTTTATACTTTTAGTTTCTGATTTTTTTTTTTTTTTTTTTTGTCCGGAGATGAAGAAATTCCATTTACGCACGCCACTACCGGTGTGTCCAACTCAGACCCAGGCCGCTATCCCTCCTGAGCAAGCAAACAGGCTAACAGGCTCTGCCAAGGTGTTGTTAGGCATAATATAACCTGCTCCATACCGACTAAAACACCCTCTTTGAAGAACTAATCCATCCCGAGACCGGACCCGCAGTTAAGCATAACTCAATCTCGGGAGGAATGTTCCGATAACACTCGGAGTCTCTTTTCCCGTTCCCTCTCCAACGGGACCGGCAACAAACAAATCAAAAACA
>JAAAKQ030287825.1:0-10354 GCA_010016005.3 Zanna intricata | reverse complement strand
CCAGTGTTAAATGGCCGATTGTTTGACACGTACGAAGAAATAAAAAAATCTTTCACGTAACACAAAAGGTACTTCAATGCTAAGGTTTTTACAACTGCTCCGTAAAATGGAGATATCATTGGTTTATATCAACAGGGGAGACCAGTTACGGGATAACTAGGACTGGTAGCACTCACTTTTTGCACTTAGCAAATCTTCTCAAACAAATATTTTTTTTGCAAGATTTCTTCTTTTTTTTCTAATAAAAAGTAATATAATATAAAATCTGACATCAGTATTTTATAAATTATGTAAAGATGTAACGATATTTCATTAGTGATTAACGTACATCTGCCGCAACCAGTCTTGATGCTTGGTTTCACAGCAGCGACAGCCGCCCTTCGAATCATTCTACTTTCGTAGAAAGGACGTACAGGACGTTATGGCATAACGTTTGCTTCATTACCTTTCAGCGAATGGGCTTTTGTAAAATGTATTATTACGTTAATTCGTAGGTAATATTATATTCGTTATTACTTGTTTACATTTAATTTGATTTGTCTATATATATTTATATATAAATGTAAATATAATTTAATTCATTATTGAATTTAAAAAATATTAACTTCTGGAAATTTATTACCATTATTGAGTGCTGGGTTTTACTTAATTTTCAAGGAGATATTAAAAGGTTTATGTTTCTGTAACATAACGATTGAATAGACTAAATAATTAAATGTGCAGTTAGTTCAGAAACTAATTGTTTTAGATATTACAATAAAATAAAATTATTCTAATTGTAGTAGGTTAAATACTATCAACTTCGCAACATATATTAGAATTTCGGGGGTTATTGTCATAAGAATCATCATTAGATCGTCAGGCTTCTTAAATTATATATAATATATAATTATATATCCTTTATATTATATATTTTTAAGTAAAATTCAGTTTAGAAACACTGCTTTTCAATGTTCATTTCTATTAGAAGTTGCCTATTTTTGCGATAAATAAAACTATATTTTATATGTTTAATAGATCTAGACTTATTATCATTTAATTCTAACCCTCCCGCTTGGTTTGGATAGAGTGATCCGCTTCTTTCCGGAGGTAGTCTTGATGAATTTTCGAATATTCTAGCAAGTGTTTGTGGGTCTTGAGTTCCTGTTCCATCATAGCCGAAAGTAGGTTGATTTAACCTGAAATCAAATTATTCAGTAAGTTAATGTAACGTATTCAAACAATATGATTAAATTCTGTAGCCAATATTTGAAATAAAAATAGTTAAGTGACTTTTAAATATTTTGAAAACAATTATTTAATTATTTACTTTTATAATTAATAAAAAGTTGTAAGGAATGTTCTATTCATTATTTTGTCCTCGATATATTTATTACAAGTAAATGTAAGTACTAGAGCATTTAAGAATAAGTACTAGAGCATTCAGATGAACTGCTGTCATAAGCACAGGTTATAGTATTTACATCATCAATTCCTCTGCTTAAAAAGATTGAATGTGTTATGTAAAAGGCTTTACCTAAATTATATTTACCTACATTATACTAGGAGGTATGTTGAGTTTAACATATCTATTGGTTTTTTTGTCAACAGAAACCCATTAGTGCTCATTTTTTCGGGCCGTAATTCTCGTTATTGTGGCTTTTTTAAAATGAAAAATTTATGCGAGCAAAGAAATAACGTGAAACTACGTGTCAGGATTGGTTTCAAGATCGCGTTAAATGCTATTACCTGTTTACCATGATGATTATTTTTATTATATTCAATATTATTAGTATTTTAAACGATTTAAAAAGGAGATGAATTAATGACATGAATTTGTGCGTTTTTGATTTGAATAACATGATTTATTTCATATCCGATTTTTCGGTATAAAAATTAACAATTCATCTAATCATAGCAAATGTTGCGCCTATATAATATACACTTTATACACAATAATCAAAAACATGATTGAAGTCGATCCTGTCAATGATGTTAAATCGCGCCAATGATGACTTCAATCATGATAGTGAATTGTTCACAGATTTGTGAACATTGTTGAACATTGGTACTATTGTCACGCCTGCCTATAAAAATAATATGAGCTAGCATTGTGTATCTTGTTAATATATGAATTAAAAAAATAAAATGGAAAGATCATTCTTGCACAGCCATTTTACTCTGCCGATCTGACGCCGCAGATTTTTTTTTTGTTTCCCCAACACATATCAGTGTTAAAGGTCCGAATGTTTGACACGTACGAAGAAATAAAATAAATTTTCAGCAGCACAGAAGATACTTCCAAGCTAAGGGTTTTACAACTTTTCCTTGAAATGTAGATACCACTGGTTTATATTAGCAGAGACCAGCTACAGGGTGAGTAGGACTAGTAGCTCTCAATTTACTCTCATATATTTTGTTTAGCAAGATTTATTTATTTTTCGGATAAAAAGCAATACAATCTAAAAACTTACATCAGTATTTTACATGTTATGTAAAAATGATACAATATTTCATTAGTGATTAACGTACAGCTGGCGCAACCAGTCTTGATGCTTGGTGCCATGGCAGCGGCTGCCGCAATTCTAATCATTCTACTATCCTTTTAGCATTACGTTGGCTTCATTACCTTACAGTGAATGGGCTTTCGTAAAATTTATTGTGGTGTTAATATTCGATATCAAAATACAATTTTTTGAAATTTTGATCACGCTAATCCCCTAGCTAATATTTTGTTCATTATTGCATTTTAAAATTTAATTTGACTTAATGTTATATATATATAAATAGTGTCAAATTTAATTAGTTTACTGAATTATCTCTAATTAATATCAGATCATTTTCTTATTTTTTGCGAAAAAAAACATGTTATTATTCATTTTTAAGAATTGTAATGGTTACAAGAATTACAGAAGGGCTTAAGAGAAACTGAGAATTATACAAATGGAATACACAATGGGAATTGGGAGTTATACACATAAAATGGTATAACATGCAAATCAAAATGTTCTACCTTCATTGAGTGCGGTGTTCCATTTTATTTTCATAGTAATTTTAAAAACTTAAGGTATGATAACGATTAAATAAAGTAAATAATAGACTTATCAATTACTCCTAAACTAGTTATTTTTAAATGTTAGAACAAAATACATTTATTCTGATTATAGAAGATAAACGCTATCCACTTCGCAAGATATATTAGAATTTCGGAGGTTATTCTAATCAGAATCATGATGATAATCACCAATATCACTTTCACTATCTTCTTGTAAAGAAATAATAAATTGTTCCAAAGTATAATCAGTAATGTGTTCTTGTCGCATATATTCAGCTTCTTTTTCTTTAACTTTATCGCAGTACACCTTCCAATTTTTTTCATTCATGACGGCCACATATTTATTTTCACATAGCTTTTCAACATCTTTGATATCAAGTTAGTTATAACTTACTAAGTATTCTATAACGTTTAACCAAACTATCTCAATAGGATTTAAATCCCGATTGAATGGAAATAGTCGAGACCGTCATGCTCTTTTATTTATAAAAGTTCGTCAAACACATAGACAGTAGACTTTTAGCTGTTTGCTTTTACCAACTCGTATGACTGTTGTTTCAGCATTGAAAAAGAATGAGGAACAGAGTTCCTGCCTCATGTGGTCAAACGAAAGGTCTGCCTCATGTAGTCAAACGAAAAATTATGGGTCAATATCAATAGGTTATAATTATATTGGCCGGCAAGAATGCATGTTTGAATAGTTGCGGGAGCGCTCTCTGATGAGCTAGTGGGAAACTAGCGGTTTATGGTCCAGAACCTGAACCGCTATCAGAGACTACCTTTGAACCGTTCTATCAGAGACTGTCCAGGTCTCTAATAAAACTCGAAGATTATAGAATGTTCCAGGCTAGATTTAGCGGGAAAGTTATAGTACCTTCTGTTCTCTATTTAAGCTCTGCATTCGGGTTCGAGTGAGTTTATGCATTTGAGCTAGTTCAGACGCAATCCCGTAACAATAGAAATCTAAAATAGACATAAGAAACTTTTTTAGAACGAAAGGTATGTATCTATATTATTTTCATTTGAATCGATGCAAAACCATTAAAGCAACCTAAAATGTTCAGGAAATGAGAAGACTTTTTTTTCTTTTTTTTTTGTAATAGTAATGATTTTGATGTCTTTATTATTGAAATTTTCAGAAAAATCATATATTAATAAATAAGCAAATAGTAAAAAAAATACATCACAGTGTAATAATTAATTATTTTTGCAGCAGTTTTGTTTAATAACATGGTTTTGAATTTTTTAATGGTTGATCTGCAACTAGCTACTTCTGCAATTTTCCAATAATAAAACAAATTTGTACAAAATTTTAAACGTTTATTAAAAAATACCATCATTCAATAATAAAAAGCATTAAAAGTTCGATAGCTAATAAATAGTTAATGGTTCGAAATTCATAATAGTCCAATTTTTTTTGTAAACTTCAATCACTACAAAAGTTGTCATGTTAAACACAACAAAAACTTGACACAAAAATTTCTAACCTTAAACCATAACCATGTTGGTTCACATTAATTTAATTTTGTACACAACCACATTCATTTGGTATGATCTCATCTCAAAAAATGGAGGTGTTAAAGAACTGTCATCACCAATTCCAAGTTATAAGTTTGTATATTGAGTATGCATAAAATGAGGGTTCTGGAAGCTAAAAATAAATTTGTCAAAATTTAACTAGAATTCTCGTAGGCTAGTGCTGAAATAAGATTTAGATTGGTTCTAACGGCATTGCAACTAATTAATTAATTACTTTTATCGTTTTCAGATGTTCAAATAAAACCATATTTTAACATAAACGTTATTATTTTTTTTTGCCCCCCTGAAGAATATCCTGGATACGCCTTTAAATTGTGGTATGGTGCGTTGTCAGAAATAACCACAAAATTATCGGGAAGGTTTGAAATAACATCTCTTCTGTCCAGTTTAAGTAATTTTCACCTTTCATTTGATCTCTATAATCGTCTTTTTTTAAACTTTGCCAGATTACTAAGGCGCTTGATATAAAACCCATTTCTTTATCGACGTGCTCTACAAGGCTGCTGCCTTTTAAAATAGGAAACTTTCAGCCTGTCACCTGAATCATTACACTACGATTTATTTTTACTTTATGAAGATAATATATATATATATATATACACACGACTCATCGTGGTACACTATGGTACACTTGTCATGACGTTTAGTGAGATCTTTCCTGTTGTTTTGTTTTTTACCACCTGAAGACCAATCCTTTTATTATTTTCCTCAAACTCGTTTTACTTCCTGAATAACCAATAGAATCTTTAATCGCTAATATTATTTTTTTTACTGTCGGCGTTGTTTATGAATTTCGTCTATAATCCATCTCACAACTCACTAGTCAGACTTCCAGTCTCGTTGCAGTCTATTCACGGAATTTTTATTTTATTGGAGCAGTGAAAGGGTCTCCGCCGGATTTCCGCTAATTTTTTAAGCAATCACTCTTTTTCATTTCTCATTTTTGGGACTTGGGATTGCGATTCCCCATACGTGGCTGCTGTTCTTTCTTGAATTCTTTAATGTGAATAAGGTATTTATTTTCCTTTTCCGACTTCCTAAATCTGTCTCTTTCTTTTCTATAAACTCATATACGCTATTTATTTTTCCATGAGTTTTCCGTTTTAGTTTGTTTTTTACGTTGGATGTAAGATCTTTCATGTTATGAAAAATTAAAATACACAATCGATTATAAAATGTGACAACCTTTTCTTTGTCAAAACTCGAATAAAATGAAACTGAATTTGCACAAGTGGTTTTACAGGACAACTAGTTAATTGGATTGGATTATACTCATTCAATAACATAGGCTTATGAATAACTATTTATATTTACATTGGCCTAGCAGTACTTTAAAATTATGTCACAGAGCAAAAATTATAGCAATATTGTTTCTTGATATGCTTCTAAGACAAGCGATTCATTTCTTGAGTTAATACTTGGCTTGTCCGTGTTTATTTTTACTATAGGTAAACACTCGATAGATTATAAACTATCTTTTTTATACAGTTATAATAATTGTTGAGAATAGATCTATATTTTTAAAATTATACATTTAAAAATATACCGTAACATTTAATTTTATGGCAAAACTTAAATCATTTATAAAGTACAAACAGGAATTAGAAGATATTTAAAATTATCCATAATATCATCATGTAATATAAAATAATAACTTGTCTTTACAGGAAATCAATTTACTTCTGCGCCTGAAAATTAAACTGAATGTTTTCAGTTTCGATAACAAGCTCCGTACTAGCCTTTCCAGTCCAAGCATCAAGATTCATTGCAGCACCTATACTTCTACTTGCAAAACGAACTTTTATTTTCTTCTTTTTTTTTTCTTTCCAGTTTACCATTTATACAAAATATACACATGAAAAAAAAAAAGTATTTTTGATGACTTTCTTTTTATCCTAAATTTTTTTCGCTTCCTCACCTTCTATGATAATCAGGAAAATTTTTCCCTAGATGATACAAACCAACACTGATTAATGAATTATAGCATTAAAAAATCATGTACAGTTGAATTTAGAATTATTTTTCTGTAGAAATCAAATTGCCACTATAACTATAGGATTCTTAAATTAACTATAGGCTTATAACTATAACTACAAGGCTTATAAATTAACTAGGCTTATAATTTTATGAATTAAATAGGCTTCTTAAATTAGATATTGTGTCACTAAAATTTATTTTTAAAAAAGATGAAATACTGTAGGAAAGTATTATTAACAGTATCATCCGTATTTACTTCTTAGCCTTTCTACTCAATGCAATTTCTCATAAGTACAAATTCACTAATGCTTAACTTAATTCGAATTATAAGAATTATAAATATAGCCGAGGTAAAAAATTTAGAGTCAAACGAAATAGCACGCATTACAAAAGAACTTGTAACATTAATCACTCTGCTTATTAATTCCTGAGAATTGGGTTAACATAATCAAACGTAAACTTTCAAAATTATTTGAAAATTTACGAATGATTTTTAAAAAAAGTTAATCGTATAGAGAAATTATTTCCATTTGTACTTCCCCAGTGAAATCAGTAAATTCTACTTGGTCTACATTGTAAGATAATTTCTCTTAAAATCGAATTTTAAGACTTCCTTAAAGTTCAAATCTTATTAAAACGGGAATTATACCTGGTTTTACACCTGGATAAAATTGTTGCTTTGTGATTCTTAGATATTTACCCGAGTTTACGCTTATAATATATAATATATTTTCTAGTAATTTATAGTATTACTTTTATAATAATTATATTATTACTTGGTAGTATTTCTATTACTAGTAATAATATTAGTAGCATTTTTTTTTTTGTGGAAGTTTACAAATATACTTCGGTGAAATGTCCAGCGATGGAAAAATGTAAATCTAAAAATGATTCAGGTTACTTTTAGAGACTAAATCCTTCAAGTTTGATCAAGTTCTCGATTTTCAAGTTTGTATTGCCATGAAAATTTAATGATTGTTCTTACACACCTTAGAGAATCTTCATAATGTACAAGATTATTCGTTAGAGTAAACATTCTGCAGATTTATTGTAAGTAGATTCTGATAGAAGGTAAAACATTTTAGCGTGCAGAAATATATTTTTTTAAATGTTCTTTACAATAACACTGTTAGAAATTTATTAGAAAGAAGTATTTGTTAGTTTGTATGTTGATTAAAATATATTTATATAAGAATTGTCTCCTCATTTAATTTGTCAGTACTGAAGACAAATCAATTTATAATAATAATTATTAATATATATACTTTAGTTACTACTTACATGTTACTATTTCCATATCCCATATTAGGATTGTTACCCAAAAGTTGATTGAAATCGTTGCCTCCGTAGCTTTGTGGATTAACATTGTTCAATGTGTGACTCAAATCACCACCATAACCACCTACTCTACTACTTCTATAGCCACTGCTATGAAAGTAGTAATTATAATCACCACCGCCGCCGCCGCTGCGTCCGTAATTAGCATCACCTCCAGTTCCATAATTAAGCCTAAAAAAAATTATTTTTAATATTATAAATAGTATGTAAATGTTATTTTTATTAATTGTAAATAGATATTTTTATTTTACATATATAATTAAAATATTGCATTATGATTTTCTGTTTTAAATATTTTGTATTTCATTGAAAAACTCTAAGAAAATATTAAACTTCTTATTAAAAAAAAAAACAAAAAAAAAACGTGTATTCTAAAAATCCATTAATACTATAAAATCATTATTACTAAGTCCATAACCATTTCCCATAACCACTGCCTTCATAATTAAGACCACCAACATCGCCGCCATATTGCAAAAATATTGCATTATGAATTTTTTTTATTAAATAAAAAGAGGAAGAAGAAAAAAATACTTTTTCATTCCTATTTATGCTTAAATTTTTTTCTAAACTGTTGATGTAAATTACAGTTTATTTAAAGGAAACCTGTAGAAAAATTTTGTATAAATAGTATTCCAATTTTTTATCTCATGTTGTAGTTGATAAGTGTTAACGTTCATAATTTGATTAAAAATTTAATGTTTAATTATATTCAGGAAGATAGTTTTATCTGCCGTTTACGAACTAAAAAAATAAGTTTTTTTCGTAAATCAGTTACAATTATGGTTAAAATAAAAATTGTTAAAAATAGTTATTTCGTCTAATCACACACATAAAAATTTTATATGATTGCGCTCAGATATTTTTACTAGTTCTTAACATTACTACAGCATGTACATAGTGTTTTAATTTCATTTAACAGTAGAATATGGAAAAAGAGTTGTGTGGATAAACGAAATCTTATTGAAAAGGGTGAAACTTTAGTTATTTGTGACAAAACTGAGTAAATCGAATTACCTCGATAATTTCAATTTTTTTAAAAAATAAAATAATTTTTATTAAATGATTCTGCCTTTTGTAACATAATGTTTGAATTCCTGTAAATTAAATTTCTCCTTTTTTCTTCCCCACCCCTTTTACTATTCTGTTTTTATTTGAGATAATGAAATTAGGTTTCAATTAGGTTGCTCTTGGTAGCAATAATAATCCGATAATATGACAGTTGAAATCGACGAGAGTATGTTCACGCGAAGAAACCGTAATGTTAGCCGAATATTGTCTCACAAGCGGGTCTTCCGTAGTTATTGTCCGGAAAAAATGGAACTTTTTTCGTCCTGGTGATAAATAGAAGTGCGCAGTCTTTAATGGTTTTGTTAAAAAATTACATAAAAGTATCACCGATATTTATTTCAGGCTAATGACGGGCATATCGTGAAATTTCGTTCCTGCCGGGAAACTATCCACCAAACAGTTCGCAAACATTTACAAAAATTTCACAAAGTTTCCTTGACCCACAAACGGGAGCCCGTACACAAACTATATATAAAAATTAAAATAATGTACAAAAAAAAATTAAAAATAGGATATTAGCGAAATACCGTAACAAATAAATAAATTAAAAAAAAAAAAATAATAACAAATAAATTGGAACAGATACAGGAACGATAGATTCGTATCTTGCACAGTTTATGTGGTGTCACGGTTGTAGAGATCGCGATTTATATCAGAAAATTCTTGCTGACATTGCTGCTTACTGGTTCCCTGAATAGGTAAGTCAGTATTTAAAATAATACAATAACTAAAAAAAGGGATCAACCAAAAAAACTGTTGTTTAAAATAGTACCTGAACACACGACTATTGCACATAACGTAGCGTTAGTAAAGTTTTTTAACTTAAAAAATAATAACAGATTTATTTCACAAAATTTTTGTTATTACATTCAGAAAATTATTGTATGGGCCGTGATCTAATGTAAACCAGTTAACAACTGACAATGTTCTAGACACACAAAAAAGTGTTCCTGAAACAATTTACTAACAGTAACAATGATTGAAAAAAATTTTATGTACTGATAGACGAAATAACTTCTTGTGTTTAATTTTCTGTCATGTCGAGACGGACAGTTTTTTTTTTTTAATAAGTACTTAGACATAAAAAACTGTGATCATAAATTTAATTATATATAAAGGTGGAGACTAATATAAAATTAAATAACTATTTTTTGCAGTGGTTCGTAATGTACAAGTTATTATTTTTTAATGTGTAATATTTGATTTAATATAAATCAGTTGAAACTAATAATGTTCTAGAGACATAAAGAAGAGTACCTGGAGCTATTTACGTACAGTAGCAATGTTATTTAGAATACATAAGATTGAAAAAAAAATGTTATGTACTGATAGAAAAATAACTTTTTTTTTAGTAGTCTGCCATAATTGTCTTTTTAATTGTCATGTCGAGACCGA
>JAAAKQ030287814.1:0-10355 GCA_010016005.3 Zanna intricata | reverse complement strand
ACCCTCTATAACCTAATTAAACCTAACTTTCGTCTTAAAACCCTCAATATATTGTTTTTGTATTTTTATATATATATATATATATATATATATTTTTTTTTTTTTTTTAACCTGTGCTACATTAAATCTCTTTCATGTGTTACCATATGCCTTATGTCCTCACAGCCACAAAGTGACTTGGACGCGCACTGCTGGTCAATGTGTGTGCCCCACTATCACCCATCCCTAATCTACACAATCCTGGCCAGGTTGATGGGGAGGGGGGGATAGGTACTGAATGTTAGGGTCATCAAAAATAAATAGATGCAACATATACTTCCAAAATTGGACTTACAGGGATTTTTATTTAATATTTATTAATTTTTCTTTTAACTGCTTGTTTTTAGGTGATGCGGCATAATGTCTTATTTAAGACATTTACAGTTTATTATAATGAAAGTAGTTTCGTATGATATTTGTTTTACTATAACACAGTAAAATTTTGGGTCTCCACTTCTGGGAAGCTCTTATTTATAGTTAATTACAAGCAGTTGTTTTGAACTTTAATCAATATTTTTTTATGCATTTTAAAGTAAATTATTTATATGCTAATGCAAAAGTAGTAGAAGTGCTTGAAATCATACTTAGTTAATTTATTTTTTTAAATTTCCTTTTAGGAACCAGTCTGATAGATGTAGTGGGATCTGATATTTTTATTTTCATTACTTTGTGTTTTTTTTTATATGTGTTTTTTTATTTATTTAGTTTTTGCAACCATAGTTGGTTACCCGGTTACAACCAACCTATGGTATTTTATGATAAATGGAAAAAGATTTAATGTTAGGTGAAAGTATGTACATTAGGGTCTTTCTTCTTTTTTTTTAAATAGAAATATTTCGTGATTGAATTTTATTTGATTCATAAAATGTAAATAACATTATTTGTAAATAAAGAGGGATAGGTTTCTAGAAAAATACGACCAGTCACACTCGTACAAGAGAATTAATTATGTTTAAATAAACTTAGTTTGTTTATTTTTAATTTTTTTTTTATAAGCAGTGCTGGAATATGAATAGGATCCAAATGTCTCTTAACTTTGTTCATGAAATGAAATATGAGAGTAGGAATTGATTTCCAATCTAAAGATTAATGTGGTGCATGAGTTTAGGTGACGTATAGATGTTAGAGTTAGAAAAAGAAATAAGTTTACTGATAAATACTAGAAAATGTTATTTTGTTTGATTTTTTTTTTTCTGTTTAAATCTAACTGGCTGTTGACAATAGCAGTAGAATTGCATATGTGTATATGTTCATAGTATGATGCCATTGATCTTTACCAGAACCATATCAAGTTCTGGTGTTTGGAAAAATTGGATTTTTTGAAATTTTGTGTAAGGATTTGTGATGTGTTAAATTAAAATAATATATTTTGTTTTACTTCTTATAACTGTATTCAGTAACATATCGGGCTAAATTAAATGTTTTATTTCCCGAATACTTGTTTGTTTTGATTTTTAAAATATTAGATTAAGTTGAGTTGTAAATGGTGCTGCTTGCATTAGAAGTAATGGTGTATGCATCACAAGAGTGCTATCCTGAGTGGACACAGTATACATTTTTATTTAAAAAATTATAATATATATGTAAAAATAATAATGATTTGTTGTTGTGATGCAAGTATTTGTGTATTGAATTGTTTTTGATGAGATATCTGTATGCATACATTATACATAATAGTGTATGTATATAAAATTTATGGTATGTAGTATTCAGGTGAATGGATTTTTTAAATGGTGGTCGGGTGGTTGGTTGTTAGCATGATGATATGATGAGTTGTTTGATATGTATACTGAGTCCAACGCACTCTTGTGGTTGCAGATGGGAGGGCCGTACGTGGTGAATGGAGATGTATGCAGCCTCAACGTTGCCAGCTATGTGGCAAAATATTCTCCAACTCCGGTAACCTACGGCAACACGTAAGCAATGTACATACGCCTGGACAACATGTTCCTTGTAACTTCTGTTCACGTGTCTTCAAAAATAAAGAATACCTTAGGAAACATCATGTACAAACGCATAATGTCCCTCTAAGAAGGCATCGAACATCAAATAATAACAATAATAATAATAGTAGTAATAATAATAGCAACAGCAACAGCAGTAGTTCTAATTTAATTAGTAGCAGCAGTAGTAGTGCAGTGACTGTCAGCAATGCGTATAATTTATTTAATTTAGTTAAACAGTCATTGCAGGTGAAAAGTAGAACACAGTGATTGTTTATTTGTTAGTATGTTATACAGTGAAGTCTTATATTTTTCTGAAGACATAAAAAAAGGAAGTTAGATTTAATGTTATGATCAGAGCTGCTTATTTATTTGTTAAATTGGTATTTTTTGACCAGCGGTTGTAATCAACCATTTTTTATTATTTAAAAAAAATATATATTTGTTGATGTTTTTTATATTATGTAATTTTTAATAAGATGTATTTAAACGAGTGCGATTACCTGTTATGGTTTTCCTATAAGTTACTGCATTCTACTCCTTTACTTACATCTTTATTTTGAAATCTGGTTGTTTGTTTCAGTGATATAACTATTTATTTAAATTCACTTGATTAGATATAATACCATACAATACAATAATAAAAAGATAAAAAACTAAAAATATGGATATAATAAATGGTTTCTAATAATACATATCAAGTATGTTCTTAAAAGTAACACACTTGAGCTGAGAGCAAAAATAAAGATAAACATTCAATATAATGTATCATATACAACAAATGTACGTCTTAAAATAAACAGTACAATAAAATATCTTTTACGGAAAAAATTACATGAATAAAAACAAAAATACCCAAATTAAATTGATTAATATACACTGTTAAAATCATAGTCATCACTTACAGTAAAATTCTTAAAATATCTCTTTAAAGAGTGAATTGAAAGAAAATTACCTAAGTTAATATAAGCATTAACAATAACTGATTAGCTGTATTGTATAAATCTCTCATAAAACAAAACTTTATTAGCAAAAGGTATACCAGTATTACTCATCAAAGAATATCTATTGATTATAATAGAATTTAAATAAATGTTAATTTTATGAACAAATAATATATTTTTAAAATATATAAATTCTTAAGATTATAAAATTTAAACAAAGAATAAAGCAGATTACTAAGAAAAATGTATGGTTTAACCGTACAAATTTTTAATAAAAAGTTAACAGTAACTAATAGCGGCTGGAGTACAAAGTTAAACATATTCCTCCAAACAAAATGCCATAGAGTGTAACACGTGAACAATTGCACAATAAACTATTCTTGGCTGAATGTAAGATTAAATATGGCCAAGAATGTAAAATTTATAAAAGTACCTCCTAACTTTGTTAATCTAATTATTTATATGGGTATTAAACTTCAGATTACAGTTTCATATCTATCATGAGATGCTTAACAAAAGTTAGCACAGTACGATAATTACAAGTATTCATATTAAGCTGACTGTAATAAAATTTATTTTATTATGTAATAGACTTATTTTAGACTGTAATAGAATTATTTTATTATTATTAAAAAATTTTCTCGTGTCAGAAAAATAAACAATAGTTTATACGTCCAATCATAAACCAATTTTACACAAAGATTAGTCTTCATTACAGCATTATTAAAAAAAAAATTACCAAAAAAAAAATAATGGCATGTCATCAACAAAACAGATAAATTTATCCTGAATATTCAAATTGAAAATATCCATATGTAACGGGAATAATATCAGCCCCAAAACAGTATCCTGTGAAATCGTAGTAATCACAGGAATATCATCACTACACCATTCAGTTAACACATTTGGTTATGTTACTTAAATATGACTAATAAATTTAAAACTATCTCCCTAATTACAAATATTATACAGTTTATTTTATTCGACAGAAATGAATTATCTACAGAATTAAAGGCTTTTTTTACATCCAGAAAAATCCTAATGACATAACCACCATCATACAATCTTTCCATAATCAGATTTGTAAGAATAAACAAGGCATTAACTGTTCCTGTACCTGTTATGAATCCAATCTGATTTCCACCAAATAGATTATATTTTTTTTTAAATTCAACCAATCTAAATTTAATACAGTTTCTTAGAATTTTAGATAAAGACAAAGTCATAGCTTTTGGGTCTATAATATTTCCTAATCCTTTTCATCATCATTTTTGTATAATAGATTACTTTTGCCTGTTTAAATAATTTAGGGAAAACGCCATTAACAAAATGTAAGTTAAAAATATGAACAAGAGGCAAATAAATAAAAAGATTAAGGACCTTTAGGATGTAATTAGATATAATCTGTGAGTTATTGAAGTATTATTATCCTTTAATTCATTAATTTAAAAATTTCATCAGATGTAACTGGATGAAAAAAAAAAGATAAGACCTATTATACTTTATCACTTGGTGTAAGGCATACTTTTATCACAATTTGTAAAAAGATTGGTAATAGATCTACCGACATTAACAGAAACAGAATTGAAAATATTTGCCATTTTAAAAAAATCGCTTATTACAGCCTTTCCATCCTTTCAAATATACTCTTTTATTTTAGAGAAGAAATTAGTAATTTCATTTATAAGATTCCAAAATAACTTACTATAGCCATTATCACTTATAATGTTATTTTTGGACAGTTTATTAAAGAGTTTAAAATATTTCTATAGATTTAGATTTATAGAAATAGATTTAGCTATTTTCATTTATTTCAACTCATTCATCTGTTTCAACCATTAGCTATGGTTGTACTAAAAGGTTTTTTAACTTTAGTATACTTTTTTTCTGTTTCTAATAGTTATTAAAATACATTTAGACATCCATGGCTTTAATCTAATAAAATTATGATGACTATTTCCAAAACATCAAGAAAATTATCTATTGCCTCATTTACATCGCAGCATTCAATTATAGAAGTCTTTTCAATTTCGGCCTTCAGTTTTGTCTCACCAATACAAATACAACAATTTCTATCATTATTTAGATTAAAACTTCATCATTATAACATCTAGCAGCACCATCCTTTTTAACATTCTCCAATGATCCTACAATAGAAAAATAATCAATTGTAGTTGTGTCTTAAGATGTATCCATTGGACTTACAAATATCATCATTCTTTATAAAAAAATATGATCAGTACAACAATTTATGTTCTCAATGATCCTAATAGGTGTGTTAATAAAACATGTATGGGCAAAACCAGCCATAATGTTTAAATATTCAACAATTTTTTAATCATTCGCCAATAAATTAATATCACATACAAAATGTGTACTTTTAAATAACCAGTAGATTTCAAATAGAAATATATACGAGATAAATATTCTCAGAGTTCAGGGCTAGGAGAGTATAAATAACTGTTAAGCTATGGTATTACCACAAAAATTATATTTAATAAATACAGAATTACAACCTTGAATAAGTTCGTATCAAAAGATATGAACTTATATATTAGTAAATCGTTACTAATATTTACATTGATATTGTCACATTCGTTAAGACTCGTATATGAATTATATTCATAATAAGCCCAGTAGGAAAACAATGATTCATTTCACATCTCAACAAAATATAATGTCAAAATTAGTTTTAATGTCGTCTAACAAAACAAGAAACTGGTCTAAAAGACAATGTGTGCTTTTAACATAATAAATAAATTTCAGATCACCCAACCCAAAGAAAGAACAATTATTTTTAATCTGGATAGTCTCTGTGTTATAATAATCAGTGTTGGATGTTATGACATCTAACATGTTGTAGAATGTAAAAACGCAAAGTAAATTAATTAAATAATAAAAATTAAATTTATTTTTAAGTTCAGACGCCCAATAGTCAACTATTCTGTAAGCTCTGTCATTATATCTTCTCTTCTGATGTAATTTGTTATATTATTATCCCAGCATTACTTGAAATTATTTTTTTTATAAAAAAACTTACATTCAAACATTGAATTTTTGTAGTATGAAGACAAATGATATTAAAAAAAAAAAACAACCTGATTTCTATCAATATGAAATAGAATTAATTTTGTCATTTTTCAAATCAGTTAAGACAGCCCAAGAATTAATTTTGTCATTTTTCAAATCGGTTAAGACAGCCCATTTTTATAAAATTTTAATCTTCAAATTTTATTACTTCTCAACACTGGTTAATGATTTTAAAAAAATTGGATGTTTTTTATGTTATGGGAAGTGTTTTTTTTTTTTATTCTGATAATGTTATGATTTCTTGTGCTGCTGTCAATTATTGGTTGACATGTTATTTTTTTTTTCCAAATTTTCAGTTAAGTAATTTTATACAGGATATTTCTAAATTAGTTACACAAAATTAATCTTTAATAATGAAGAAAAGTAAGTAACTTAAAGAAATTTTTGTTGCAACATTGAATGTTCAATGTTCAAGTTAATTCAAGTTTATATCTTCAAGTTTCATTTACAAATGTTCAATATGGCTGACTTCTTTTTGTAACCTAGTAGATGTCCCATCTATAATCAGTTTTCTGCCAAATCCTATGAAGTGTCTTGTGTTATCTGTGCTGTAGCTTGTCAACATTTCCTGGAAGCAAAGAAATAAACACTCTGTCTTTAACGTAACCCCATATGAAAAAGGCCATTGAAGTTAAAGCAGGCGATTCTGGTGGCCAGGAAATTGGAATGAAATGATTGTACCATGCAGTAATAGAATTCATTAAACCATAAATTACACTGAGGATGCTCTGCATCAGTATATGAATTCATGATGACTGATGGAATTAATCATTTGTTCTCAAAAGGTGAATTAATCACCTTTTGAGAACTTTGGGAACTAATGGCATTAGGCGATAATGAGATTTGAAGATATACTATATTCAGCAATTATCAAACAATTCTCTAAGTTTTTTAATTTTTTCTTTGTTAAAGATTACTTTAGTGTAACTAATTTAGAAATATTTTGTATAGTTGGTATATAGTAAATTAAAAAATAAGTAAAGTTTGGCATATTGCTGAGTAATTAACGTTTGTTGTACTTTATATGACTAAGATTAAAGGATTAATAAAAAAAAATAATTTTTGTTCTTTTGATTTGTAAATTTTTTTACACAGAGTGTAGTTGTGAATGAGTTTCTTTTTTGAGGCCTGATCAAATAGGGTTGTATCTTTGAAACTAATTGTCAAGATTTTTATCAGTAATTAAGAAAAGGAATGGAAAGCAGTAACAAAAAAAAAAAAAAAAAAAACAGACTAATAATCATACTAGAAATCTACTGGAACATTGTAATGGCTTATGCAGATGTTCAAGCCATGTATACAGTATCTCATCAAAATAGAGTAGACTAGTCGAGCAATAATATAAAACTAGTGCTACTTGACAATATTTAGTCTTATGCTGACTGTGAACATAATATGAATTTTTGGCAGAAGTTGTACTATAGTATCAAAGTAACGTCAAATGTGAATGAATTTCAACTTGGCACCACCTCAATGTTCCGGTCCCAATTATTTATTTATATAACAAATAGAAGAAAAAAAAATTAAATAATTATGAAAATTTAATATTCTTATAGTAACTAATGCTAATGATCATGAATTGTTTTGATGCATTTTTAAATTTTTTTATTTGTTATGTAACAACTAGTGCAGTTGCTCAGATGTAGTTAAAATCATTGTACCTGTGAAAAAAAAATTATTATTGTAGATTTAAAATGTAATCCGTATTTTATTTATTATGCCATGAATGAAATGCATGAACATATTCATTTTTAATACTTAGTAAATAATATATTGAATTTCATGTATCCATTTACATGTGTTATCAACCAAGGTTTATTTTATTACAACTCAGTGAAATATACAGTAATGAACTTTGCTCAATTAATATTTATTTTTAATTTTGTTTTTATATGTTTGTTATTTGTTTTTTAACTTTTCCTTAACTGTTTGTAAATTCACTTTTGATAATTTATAAATAACAACTTTGTATTAAAATATTTTTTCATGATAATTTTTAGGATACTCATTTAAAGTGATTTTCACGTTGTGGTTAATTTATTTGTTATCGATATTAAATATTTTTGTTCATGTTGGTCGTTTTGCTATAGTAGAATTGTTCTGATTATTAAAAATCAATTGTATTCTGTTAGTACTACATTATGTATACTGAGTGGTCCTAAAGTCTGTAGTTTTTAGTTTCAATAAAAATGTTTTTCAAAAACATATAACACAAAACTCCTGTGAATAACATTTCAAGTTTAAGATTTTTTCAGTATGTAGGTTTTTTAACAGCCCATGGATTATAATGATTGCTGTTCTTATATATTTTTACAAGAGGAATTTTTATGTTTGTGGCCGAAGTCTACTCTGTCATAATTGCTGCATTTGAGGAATAGAAAAATTTCAAGAAGTTTGTTAACGAGCAGTTTCTAATGTATGATGAGTCTTGAACAAGTCAGAATTATCAGTCTCATCTATTATAAAAAAATAATTATTATTTTAATGATACCTTAACATATTAAATAATTTTTTTTTATACCTAAAATTAAGTGATAAAGTGTTTTAAACATTTTTCAAACAAGTTAGTGTATAGTGT
This sequence comes from Zanna intricata, assembly GCA_010016005.3. Lineage (NCBI taxonomy): Eukaryota > Metazoa > Arthropoda > Insecta > Hemiptera > Fulgoridae > Zanna > Zanna intricata. The sequence continues at coordinate 1,761 of JAAAKQ030287814.1, read as the reverse complement.
GATATTTTGAAATTTTATATTAATAACCAACTCTCTACAGATATGTAGGTCAGCAAAGTTAGAATTTATTGGCCACTACATTCACTTTCATTATTTATTTATTATTTTGGTAATAACAGGCTGATGCCCAGTAATAGTTACTTTTTCATAATGGATGATAATGAATTTTATAGTATGCAAAAAATGCCTGGGTGACCAGGACTTGAAACCTGTACTTCTGGATGAAAGGAAAATATGCTATCCACTGTGCCACAGAGATTGGTTAATCCAGTATATCTTTTTATGAATTTGTATTAAAACTTATATAAATAACAAAACTTTTAACTTGAATTGCTTGTGTTAGCTGTATACTTAAAGAATCTGTTATAAAATTACTAAACTTTTGTAATCTACATAAGAGTTGCTGAAGCGAGTTATAATTGGTGGTAGTGAATAGCTGTGATTTGAAAAAGTGTGTATTTCTTACTGTCCATTTCAGACATGACTTGTTATTAATATTAATTATCTACCTACACCACTTTGAAATAATAATTTGTCTTATACGTATGTTTTTTTATTTATGAGGCAGATTAGATATGACTGCACCAAAATCAGTTTTGTGGCAATTGAGAAGATAACACTTTTACCATTATCTATTGAATGATATATTTTAATTAATTTTGTAAGCTATTTTCATTGTTAATTATTTAAACAGTTTATAAGAGGCTTTAATTCAGTTGATGATGATTATTAAAAGTCCTTTGATGTTTTAAAGATTTAAATGAAGTTGTTTAAGTAGTCATTGACTTTAACGTTATTGTAAATTTACATTTCAATTATTTATAAAAGCATTTTCAATTAGTTCATGTCTTAAGGTACTAACAGAAAATTCTGTTGTTGTAATAAACATGTCCTCCTGCAGTGAAAGATAATCAGTCATGTTCTGATATGTACAAAAATGTTGGATTATGCCATTGAGATTGAAATGTCTGTTGATTAAATCATAACTTGTGATAAAAAGGAATTTGGAATAATTTTAAATTCAAAGTCATCATCACAGTAGATCATTAAAACTTAGCTATTTAAGAAAATAAATAAAGTGAAATAATTAATCTAATATAGATACATGATTAATTTCAATAACTTGAAATTAATAAAAAGAAGTTTGCTTGATAAATTTATATCTATATTGTTTCGTAAGCAATATTTCATTGCAAAGATTCTTGGTACACAAGTGGGGATATTTTTAAATAGGCTTTGTAATATTTTATTTCAATTAATTTAACTATTTGTATTGCTTAGTTACTAAGATTCCCGTAACAATTTTGGTTTTACAATCATTTTGAAATTGGAAGAGATCAACTGTGAAATTAATCAACTCTGAAATTTAGCTAAATTTCAGATAATTATGCTGTTAGACAGTGCAGTTTGACCAAAGTATTTTCTTTTCTGATGAAATCGAAAAACTCATGAAAATATTTATCAGAGTTTAAAGAATAATATTTGGTGTTTCCTTTCTTAAGTAAAAATTGATTCAGGCTCTATATAACTAGTAGTTATATTAGCTACATGAGAGTTTCTTTTTTCCTCCCATGTCACTGGTCACTACCAGGTATGTAAACATGAAACCAGAATTTTTTTTTTATAGAAAATTCACATTTATTTTATAAAATGATAAAAAAATTTTTATTCAAAATATTGACCATGCTAGCTATACATTTTTCCATCTCTCTGTCAATTGATGGATGCCATGCCAAAAAAACTGTTGCTCTTTTAAGGTAA
>JAAAKQ030287792.1:0-10355 GCA_010016005.3 Zanna intricata | reverse complement strand
GACAATTCATGACCAAATATTGCAAGCTACCACCACAAAGACAGTTTATTATTGTATAGTAAAATTTAATTGAAAAAAGTTGTGTATGACAGAGGATGCTAGATCTGCAAAACCATTAAACCAACCATTAAAAACACAAATCACGTAAAACTATGGAAATATGTTTTAAATTGTATACTAGCAACTCTCATGTCTATTTTAATAAGTAAAAACAAGAATAAAATTTGTCTTATATGTGTTAAATACACTAAAAAAACTTCCAATCTTCTCTGCTAGAGTATGTAAAGGATCCAGATAAGTTGCAATTTTACTGCAAGTAAGTATGTAGTGAAATTTTGAAACGTCCTATTTTTATGACAGTAAAATAAACATTAAAAATCACATTTTTTACAGTGAAAAAATAAAGCATTGATGTAGAGAATTTTTGCAATGATTCCCTACAAAAACTGAACAACATCTGCTTTTATTTTCCGCATGCCTAAACTGTGGAGAATTTACACATGGACTGTGGGTTAGAAAAAAACTCCAAAACTCTGTATCGTAAATTAGTAAATTTCTAATGAACCATATTATTGTAGTGAGAATTAATTAGGATATGAAATGTCTTAAGTTGTTGGAAAAGTACCAGAAAAGGAAGTGAATTTTCATGAAAAAATTTTATTGTGCAGTTTTTTAATTTAAAAAAAAAAAAATTAATTCTGTTACAAATGTCATCACAAACTGAACATATTTACTTTACTCACTTTACATATGACCAAAATAAAACAAATCTTTTTTTTCTCCAGAGTATTCAAGTTCTGTCTTCCTATGAATTTTTAGTATGAGAATTTTTACAGAAATTAAGAGACATTTTCAAATGATGATATTATCTCAGTGAAATTAAAAATACAAACTGATAAAAAAACAAAAACAACAAAGTAGTCTTAAAAAAGCATGAAGAATAATAACTATATTTTAGATAATTAAGAACACAAGATTTACCAGAACATTAACTTTGTATTATCCACAACAAATAGATATTCTTTTTATATAGTATGTTTTAAAAAAAATAAAATAATAATAATTATAATACATTTCAATATGCAATTATGTTTTTATAAAAACTACTGGCAACTATTATAAAATTTGAATTTTGTTTCTTAAATTTAGCATTAAATTACAAACAAATGTAATTAAAATAAACTTTAAAATATTTTACATACCCAAATAAGTTTAAATAATGGGCGAAATGAACGATATAAGTCAAAAGTACTAAGTACGATTCAGGTGATTATTTAAAAATTTCATTTGTACATGTGACAAAATAATCAAGAAATTTATCGTAAAAGTTTTCTTTTTGATAAAAGGTACAATAATAAGGCAGAAGAAATTCACAATCTACTCATAAAGGTAATGAATATATTAATTTATTTAAAATTAGGTTAATATAATTTTTAATATAAGTTAACGGCTGGAAAATTATCTAATCATTGAAATGAACTTTATAATAACTCAGTTATTTGGTGGTAAGTCTTTTTGTGTACTCCACAATCATTTTAGAAAATACTAGTATAAACTTAATGTAATAAGATCTAGCCTGACACAATTTTATTCAGTATACAAATATTTATGCGTATACTGGATCAAACTATGATGAATCTTCATCACTTTTTTGGGGATGTGGCATATTTCCGAATTAAAATAAACATTTGGATTAAATTTATAATTTATTGAATTAAAGGAAGCAAAATTATTTTTAAAAGCTATCAAATTTTTAAAAATTTTGAATTAAAAAATAAAGTTACTTGACACACCTATAAAATATATAAGTGTCAGAGATGATTAATCTAAATACAGGTTTTTCTTCAGATGGAAAATGTTTATTCTTATATTGGTTCATTGTCTAAGTGAAAAAATCAAGTACTTTTAAACACATTCTAAAGGTCAATTGTAATTACTCCACTTGCTTCTTCATCAGAACTAATGTTGGAAAAATGTTCAAGAATCTCTGAAATTGCAAGGTATTCAGGCAGTTACAGATCTAATTTGATCTGACGATGACGCCGTTAAATCTTGATGTACTAGTGATTCTAGAGATCCTTAGGAAAAATTGTATTTATTAGATATAACAAATTTAAACAAAGATATTTAATTTATTTTAAACAATGTAATGAAACAAACTGGTTTTTTTTTCAGTTGATCTTTCTACAATAACCCTTAAAATATTCAGAATTTCAAGTAAAACAAAAAGAGGCAAGCAGTAGTACAGATAGTTAGACTTCCTACATCTGAACAACTACACAACAGTAAGAAATAATTTTTTTTTTTGTAACTGTTATTTAAAATAAATAAAACAAAAACAATTAATAATATCTTTTATAACTAATTCCAAAACTAAACCAAACGCTATCATTTGCAAATGTTAGTATAAAAATTACTGGCGAGGCAATTTCCCTTACATCTCTATCATTATAACATTTAAAAAAAATACATATTCGAATTATCAAAAAAAAATTTTTTAATGAAATATTTTGTACTAAATTAAATTGTGTTGGTGTTTGGGCGCCAATGCAATCAATGATGAGTTATTTCAAAGTAAAGATACAGAATTATAATAAGAACACAAGATATTTAATTATACTTTCATTTAAAAAAAAAACAGATATGTCAAGATTTAAAAAAAACTGTGTAGGTTTTCTTATTCAGATTATAAACATTAACATTACAATTTTTTTTTTAAATGTTGAAAAAAAAATGCAAAGATTTTTAGTTAAAATAGTTGTTGAATGACAGTTAATATGTCCCTATCGCATTGATATCTCACAAATGTAATTACTGAGAAATATTTAGCGATGTTGATTCATCAAAGTCGATATTAAATAATTCACTTGGAATAACTTGCTGAATTATCTGATCCAGAACATTGAACATTGGTATCTATGTCATCGACCTGTCTTCATATGAGTATAAAGATGAGATACAAAGTGTTTTCTTCAATTTTTTTTGTTTTTCCAAACCTACTAAAATACTGATCATCTCAATTGCAGCAAGCAATATGAGGATTTCTGCGATTGTATGGGGTATGAGCATCTTCCTATTGTTAATGGTACCAGATAAGATGCTTCAATTGTATTTATAACAGCATGGCGTTATAGCCATGCTGTTATAAAAATCTAAAAGAAAAAAAGGTTACACCAGTTGAGTATGCACTAAAAAATCGACAGTTCAATTATTATTTTCAATTTAAATACGCTTTTAGGAACTTAAATAATGGCACTAGATGCATGCTTCGCATTCAAAACTGAACTGACATTCTGCAGAACGTTAACGGAACGCAAGGATGTCGAAGGGTGCAATACCCTCCTATTTTCTGCAGTGTACGGGCTTGCACCCTTTGCTGCTGTGTAACTCTACTGAACTGACGGGTATTCGTAAATAAATGACTGTAATTCGTTTAAGGAAGTGTGGATTGTGTTCCGATCCCATGGAGGGTTTTGTACGGTTGGGACCCAGCGATTCGATATGCAAGTTAGCTTATCATCCGCGATGCCTCCCTTTCCGCCCAGAGTGGGCAGAAATCCCTTTAATTTCTTACTAGGGGACACGCTTCCTCTTGGAAAGGCATCGGAGGCGATTTCGGGACCTACCCTTGAAGCATGTGGCTACCGAAGCCAAATGTGGTTGTTTGGGCCTATTCAGAGCATTAAGCCCCGAGTCTAGCCCGGTCAGGATTAAGGACGATGATGATAGTTAGGTATCTTCTTCATTTTGTGTGCATCTGCCTCCCTGTTTCTTGAACTAATCTCTTATAAATCTCCTAACACTTGCAAGTCAGCGGTCGGGAGGGCAGACTGTTGGTTCTGGATCTTCATTCTTCTTTTCTTCCTTTTACTTCTTTCTTCTTCACTCCGTTTTTCTTCGTTCTTGTTAAGAAAGGAAGGTGAACAGGAGTGGGATAATTTGTCGGCACCACGGGAGGTCTGCGTGGCTATTAAGAGTTAACTTTTTGGTTGTATGTATCGCACACAGCTCTGTGAAGGGTGAAGGAGAACTCAGTGTGTTGACATTCTGCAATTCCTTATGCTTGTTTTATAGTGCTGAGAGAATGATATGTTCAAACGTACCTTTTGTATGTTCAAACCTCACGCTCTAACCAAATATTTTGCAAGTAGATAAAATTACAAGGAGTAAGTATTCATAAGGATAGAACATGTAAATTGGACATTTTTGTTCACTTCATACATTCACAGTCAAACTCGTCGTTAACGCAGCCACATAAGTTCAACTAGCTTTAATCGGGTTGTGATCCCAAAATAGTGAAATATTCATTATATTTTTTGTTTTTTTTTAAAGGTATATCAACCCTGACCCATTTTCTTATGTTTTGATCCAGTACTTATTTCTTCTGTAACAATTCCTCTGTCTAGTGATGATAATTGTTTCAGAGTAACAACAAACATCTAATTATGGATTGTTATTTAAGTTGCACAGAGCATTTCATTATAGTATTTTAATTGAATAATCATTAAAAATGAATTTTTCTCTGCAAAAATAAATCTTACAATATTTATTGTTGTAAGATTTATCATAAAATATAATGATATTACAGACAACGTCAGTGTTACCATTGGATAAAGTAAGAAAAGATATTTCCCCCAATGAATGCATCGTACAGAATGAAATGAAATTTCTGTTAGTTTTATCATTTAAGGAAATAAGTTTGAAGAGTTTCTTATGTCCAGAATTTTGATTTTGATTCTTAGTATAACTTCTGGGAAAAATAAATACAAATCTGACAAACTCCAGTTGGGCAAGGTTGTATATATGGTTTGTATATATATTGTTATAAGTTGTGCATATTATTATAAGGTGTGGCATATGATTGTTGTTTTCCTGATAACTTGATTCTTTCTGAGAGAATTACATGTAGCTGGATCCAGATCAAGTTATTCATAAACAATTGTATTGTATCAATATACATCTCATAAGATATTATATTACTATGATAAGAGTAACATTAGGCCAGTTTACATCACACTTAAGAACTAAATACGCTATTTAAAACAGTTCAAAATTAGGTTCACGATAAATAAATCTGCAAGATTAAAATAAGAAACAAATTTGACAACTGTTTCAGAACAAAAAGGGTACTAGTCTACACAGCCTTTCCATTTTATACTATTTACACAGAGTCTTTTTTATGAGTACTAAAATCCTTGTAAAGTGTCTTACATGAACGAGGTAATAGAGCTGCTTCCTCTAGAAGTAATGCAGCATTAATGATATTAAATACAGATTCTTCTCATCTTTGTGGTGAATATAGTAAAAGTGTTCAGGAAACAAAGAAATAATGAGTACATATATCTGGCTCAGTGAAGAAGGACATGATAATACCTACCAATCCTCACATTTCTAGTAAGTCTGGTGTGGGATGTGCTTAATATAAAGATAGGTAACACACTTTATGGAGAGACTTGTCACGAATGTCAGGTGACTTACAACCAACTCAGTGTTGGCACATACAAAATGAAATTTGCATTTATGTAATACAAATTATTTTTCTAGGGTAATGAACACAATACATGAACAAAAAAATACTGCCAAAATTATTTCTAATAACTATAAATAGGAAAAACTAGGGGACATGTAAAACAAAAGTATGTAACTCAAAATGTATTTACGACTCTAATGGTCAGAAAATTTGTAAAATAAGATATCTGCTTAAATTCTTATCCAAAGAATAGGAAGCAATACAGGAAAAAGTAGGTAGACTAATAAAACATACGATTCAATAGAAACAAAGTTTACAAACTAACAATTATGTATTTCTATTACAGGAAAAATATGAAGGTATTTGCAGTCATCCTATTCATCACAATTATCACGTGGAATACAAATGCGGAAGCAAGACCATCAAAAAAAAATTATACAGAAAAGGAAAACTATAGTAATTTACAAAACATAGACCTTATTACAAAACTAAAGTTACCTTATAAAGGAAAGGAATGGTACTCAAAAAGGGAACGGTATCCAGGAACCCGATATTCAGAATTCGCTACAAACCTTTCGTTGCTATTGAAATCTATATTCGATAATGTAAAAACAGATAAAGAATATATCAGAAATATAAATGCTAATATCATCATAAGACCAACAAATACTACAACTACCACACCAAAGATAGAAACTACATCATTGGAAGAAATCACACCAATTGAAGAATAATCATCCGAACCAATTGTAGAATCGACAGAAACAGAAGAGCCTCCATAAACTACAAATACCGCACAAACAACACCTACTACAGAAACTACACCAACAGCATTCACTGAAGAAACTACAATCTCTACAACTTCAACAACACCGACTATAAACGACAACAACAGAAGCAAGTGAAAAATGGCCAGCATTACAAGAATACACTGATGAAAAAATAAACTCCAAACAATGGCAATAAACTCACTCTGCACAAACCCCAGTGGCAAGAAAAGCAGCTAAAAAATCTCAAAAGCTAAAAACTACAAAAACTTGGAAGCCAAAAAGTAAAAAATATCCTGACAGCTCGGAAATAAGAAAACTCACCAAAGAAATTGCGAAGTTACTCAAATTTCTATTTCTCCGACAGTAAAATCGACATCAACATAATCAAATGAAGAATGGCCAAAATCGCAAGAATCCAATGAAGAATCCCAAATCTCTTTAACTGAAACCCTCAACGACACTAGGAAAATCTCCTAAAAACCACACAACCAGTAGCATCTTAACTATAACTGCAAGAACAGCAAAAACGTCTTAACAAAATAAAATAATGCAACAAAAAGAGCAAAAAAAAAAAAAATACATAAATAAAAACATGACAGACAAAAGTACTTTATATTTCAGTTTTTGAAGTTGTATTTTTATTTACAGAAATGATTACTGTATAGTTTATAGTTATTGTAAATGTATCCAAATAGGTAATGAGTATGTTTTTATATTAGCTGTAAATTACAATTAATAAAGTATTTATAAATATATTACAACTATTTTTATTTCTTATTTGTATACTTTTATTGCATTAAAAAACAAAAACCACTGAATACAACCTGATCAGATGGAGGAGACAGATCATTAGTGATGAAGGAGACTGAACTTGATGGTCGTTTATTCTTTGACAGACTTAGGTCTGTTGTGGCCAAAATAAGTAAACAAGTGGATAAGTATTGTACATATCTGATTTGTATTTAAAATAATTATTGTAATTAGTAAGTGTAACATTCAAAATAATTAACAACATTTAACGGTATTTTAATAAAATATCTTTATTTTATGTTGTTACTACATTTAGTAATGAAATTAAAGTATGGGAAATTACGAATGAAAACATCGTAGTAATATACTAAAATAAAATATGCAGTACAATGATGAAACAAAGTAAAAGATACATATAATAACAGTAACATGTTAGCACATGACTTCTTCGATTACTCTAGTCATACAGTAGACGCAGCACTTCTTCTTATGTCTTATGTAAAATTTATCAGTCGATAAGTAAAAGCGGTATTGTTAAAATGCACCATACTGGGTGTTATGGGCAGAATTGGTCCTGTTTATAATTCTATGGAGAATGCAAACAGACAACATAAAGTATATTAGAAAATTAATATTCTTAACATACACAGACGGTAACGACTTCTGCATTTACAGAAGATGTCTTAGTTTGAGTCATTAATATTTCTAAAGAGATTTAAAAAACGTAAAGTACAAAAGATTAAAATCAGTTACTTTTGTTTATTAATGTAAATAAATGTTTGTTTAAGGAGGGTTTAATTTTTAAAATAATTTTTTAAAATAATTTCCGCAACATATTACAAAATTATCTGTCAATCAAAGAAACCAGTATTTCACTGAGTATCTGGACACAATCATTATCCCAACATTTACAAGGTTCATCACTCATAAAATCCTTCCCTTTCAGTCTGTACTTCACTTGGCGGAGCACCATAAAGTCTCTTGGAGCAAGGTGAGAAATGTAGTGATGCTGCTCATAGGCTATTTGGTGACGAGACCCAGTTATTTCTCTCACTATGAGGTTGAATTATGGAGAATGGCCATGGCAGGGCGGTGGCTGCCTTTAGGTTTTCGCTGTTCTGCCAAGGCATAGGTAGGAATATTGGTCGTGGCATTGTTGGGGTATGTTTGTTATGCGAGTAGCTGTGACGGTGTCGGGACTAATGGGTTTAGATGTGTCTTCCCCTATGGGGGTTGGGATGTTCAATTACCTTTTACTGGTTTGGGTTCATTCTCTAGAAATGGACTCCAATAGTCCAGCCATCACCTAAGGTACTTTACCTTACGTACCTCAGCCTAAGCCTCAGCTGGGAAGTCATAATAGTACAACTGAATTACGTCACTTGTTACAATACTATTCACAAAGGAAGATGTCTCATTTTCAAACTTTTCAAGGATTTCACGGCACCATAAAACATAATGTGCCTGCTGATTGTCAGCCAAATTATGTGGCACCAAAAGGATACCAAGCACTCAGACTCGAAGGTGATATTGAAAAACAGCATGAACTACTACTGCGTTAATGCACAAGGACACCACTATTTGGTGGTAGGCCATGTCTGTCCATCTCAATCGCTTTTTTGTACTGCAGAAACGTTTCCCTCAGTCATAAAGACAAGTGACCTGACCATAGAACATCCTCAAGACCAAGATTTCCTCTTTCAAACACTCAGAACCATATAAATGTTGCTGTACGATGGGGACAATCACCAGCAAGGGAGTGTTTCATTAAATACTGATCAATGCTTTACCATAGGACGAAATGTAGCAGAAAATTTCAGCATTCAGTTTTCGATCATAAAGACATCACTACCTTTATTCACCAACACAATTTTGAGCCAATAGCACTGAGACAGTAACAGTGCCGTTTGGAACCTACCTAAAAACATGCCAACCTGTACCGCCTGTAATAATCCATTCTATAATATTGCAAATCATCCCTAATGCTTTTTGTACTTAACAAAAAAATTCAGGTTAAACTTGTGATACACTTAACCAAAGATTGTTAATTTGACAGCTTGAAAAGTTATACAAAACATTAATATACATAAAAAAAGAATTCATTTTTTAAATAATTTTACAGCCTGATTATCAAACAGAGTTAGTGAATGCAAAATAATCCAGTGCCATATTGTTACAAAAATTCTATCCCTCGCTCATTGATTAAATATAATATAAAACCACATAAATGAATAAAAATCAAATGTAATAGTTGATGAACCATCATAAATTGAAAAAATAAATTGTTAAGTTAAAAGAAATTTATGTTAATTTAAAAAACTTAACAATTTTTTATGATAAAATTGTCACAAAAAAATCTGTTCTAATTAGTAAATGAGGTAATTTGGTTTTTTTTTTTTAACTTAATCTGTTGATATTTTTTCAGTATCAGTATTTTTAAGCTTCCCCCCAAAAAAATCCCTTTAATTACTGATAATACAAAACACAATTACTTCAGAAAAATGGGTAAACTTCAAATAATAAATTATAATAGGAAGTTTTACTTTTAATTGCGCAGTAATTCAATTTTATTGTAGAGGTTAATGTATTAAATAGTAATGACCCGAACCAAGACTATACTTCATTCATCATGTGAAGTAATAACTTACAGTAGTTTTGGAGAAAAAAAAAAGAAAAAGAAAGAAATGACCCGAATCTGTGGGCCGGCCTGTCATATTGTGGGCAACCCCTTAAGTGGGAAACCCCGAGGCTGTGTTATACTTCTATGTAAGCCCAGCATGGGGACGGAGAAAAAAATGTATTAAATTCAGGACATAATTACTGATATCTAATATTATATGAGTTTATAGAATTATGGATATAAAAACTGCAGAGGTGTGAAGAGTGAATATTGAAAAAGTAATTTACAGTAATTAACATTAATTAACCGGATTCTGAACCTGAGAAGATTCAGTTGAAAAGAAGTAAATAAATTGTTTCAAAATAAAGCATTACACAAAATGCGTAGCCACTGGGATAACCACAATGAAAGAAAGAGTAGAACAAATTATTGCACCACTGGCCTACCATAAAATTTGTTTTATGGTGGGTGCCATCCAATGTCGTGACAAAAATAAAAAAACGTTTTTTACTGTGTTCTACGATTCCAAGTACTTGTACATCACTGTCTACCTTGAAGCTGGTGCGACTAAAAAAATTTTGTGCGATAAATAGCAACATTAAAACCACTTTAGAAAATGTGTATGTAGTGCTGAGCAATCAATAGCGCTGATAACTCTAAAACACAATAATGCTTGGACATACACATCGCATGAAGTCACTGAGACTCTTTTGAAGTTGAAATTTTAACCATTCCACATCCTCCA
>JAAAKQ030287770.1:0-10355 GCA_010016005.3 Zanna intricata | reverse complement strand
ATGTGGCCTATAAGTCTGTCTCTTCTTTTAACTATATTTTTCCAAATGCATCTTTTTTCATTGATTTTCCGCAAAACTTCTTCATTTGTAACTTTATCCAGCCATCAGATTTTTAACATTCTCCTATAACACCACATTTCAAAAGCTTCACCTTTATTATAATATAAACTATTTAGTCATCATCTTAGCCATTTACCAGTCAACTACTTCTGCTAATGTGTGTTCTTTCTGCCAGACTCTCAGGTGGTTGTTTCGTGTTGTGTGTGAATGTATTCTCAGATTCACCGACTGGTATTTCAATAAGTGTGTGGTAACTTAATCTTAAATATTGTAGTTTTTTTATGTAAATATAGCTTGCCATAATAAATATTCTGTGTCTGAAAGAAGAAAACATATTATGAGTTATATCGTTGATAGCGAGTCAGATTTTAGTGACGAAGAAATAACTTCAGATGAATCTACATTCCAGAAGAGGATTGTAGATTATCTGAATCTGAGCTTTCATTTGAAAATGAACACTATTCAGGTGATGAAATGGAAGGTGATAATCAGATGAACAATTATGATCAGATAAATGTTGACAGTGAAGGCACTAAAGAAGATTTTTCAAATCTAGAAATAAAAAATTTAGAAAATAAAGAATATTTTGGAAAAAAGAAATGCTACATGTGGAATTCTGTTGGGCCTAAACAATAAGGAAAAACTCCTGAAAACAACATAGAAAGATTTCCAGGACAGAAGGTCGAGCAATTCATTTAGGAAATAATCCTACATCAGAAGAGGTAGTAGAGGTATTTTAGAAACAGTTATTAACACTAATAATAAAGTTACAACTTATGCGTGAAAAATTAAAAAATCATTATTGCAAAGAAACTGACATTACAGAAATAAACGCAATCATAAATCGTCTTATTTACACTGCTGTATTCAAATCAGAAAGAGGATCAATGTATTCACTTTTTTCTACAAACAGCACTGGATGCCCTATATTTCAGGCTATAATGTCTGTCAAGAGATGTGAGATTTTACTGCTAGCCTGAGATTTGATGAATTGTTTACTTGTATAGAACAAGAAAAGGAAGATCCTGTAGCAGCAATCTCACAAGTATTTGACAAATCTATTTCAAATTGTTGAGGTGTTTATGTCACTGGTGCTATTGCTTCTGTGGATGAAACTTTGATACCTTTAGAGGACGGTGCTGCTCCCATGTACATATGCTCAAAAAGCTAGTGAAATATAGCATAAAATTACTTTGCCTCATAAGATGCCTTATCTTCTTCATGCTTATATATATTTTGGAAAAAAAGTGATGGAAAAACTTTATCAAAAGAACAAGAACAAAAATTTCAAATACCAACACAGACTGTTATCCGTCTTGCGAAACCAATTATTAGAACAAGTAGAAACATTTCTTGCGATAACTGATTTACAAACAAATAATAAACAAATATTGCTTATAAAAATAAACAAACCCTAAAATTTAAATCTCCTTATAATCAGTAAAAATTATAGTGTAATCACTACATTTTCAACGTATGTTAACCCTGCAAGAATTCAGTAAATGTATAATACTACTCATTTTCTTTTATGTTTTAATCTGTGATTTTTTTTTTCTTTCTGTTTACCCTCTGGAACCACCATAAGGTATTACTTTAAAGGATGATATGTATGAGTGTAAATGTAGTCTTGTACATTCTCAGGTCGACCCATTATTGAGATATGTGGTTAATTGAAACCCAACCACCAAAGAAACTGCATGATCTAGTTTTAACATAAAAGTAACTGCTTTTATTAGGATTTGAACCACAGAACACTTGACTTCAAGATCAGCTGATTTGTGATAATGAGTTTAACCAATAGACCAACCCAGTGGGTCTTTAATCTGTGATGTTACCAAAATAACTTCACCTTTTAAATTATACAAATCTTTTAATTGTACAACTGGATTTTTGTAATGCTGTCCTTTACAATCACTTTGAAAATACTAGGAAGTTATTGTATATACAGAACATTTTCAATATTCGTTTTTTAATTTTGCAGTATTATTTGATAATTGTTGATTGTTTAGAATACTTGAAATGATTTTTTTTAAATTTCAGTAAAATTAATAACACTCATTAATAGGCGTTATTTATTTTTGACATACGTTAGTTACTAAATTCACCATTTTCTTTTTTTGCGTTTGGTATTTCTACTCATGGAATGTAATAAATAAATTGTTATTGTGAATACATCTGATGTTTTGACATTAGCAGTTTTGTCCTTCACTTAAACAGATTAATCATGATCAGTAAAATTAGAATTATATTAGTTATTCATAATCATCATCATGAATGTTATGGGTAGACCATTCAGCCTGTTTCACTGCCATAGACTCGATCTTGGTTTTTCAGTTGTTTCTTACATCTCTTTCTCAGCCGTCCTATCCTTCTATTATCCTGCTCTGTATCCCACATATTCTTTGCAATTCTGGTCCCATCCATCCTATCTAAATGATCCTTGCCTATAATTTGCAATCATATTTTCAATACTGTCAACTCCCAACTTTTGCATTGTATTACTTCTGATATGACGTTTCAATGAAACTCCCAGTATTCTATGTAGAAATCTCATTTCCGTAGCTTCAACTCTAAGATTCTGATGTTATTCAGGCAGCATTGCTGTCTGGCACCATATGATGTTAAATTAATTTTACCTTCTTTTTAACACAATTTGTTTGTATTTTATTAAACCTGTGATTTTAATCCATTGCTAATGCATAATATACAACCATACGATACAGCCTAGTCACTAAACTTGTTGGATTCAATCTTATTATATTACTGTAAAATGTGTTAAATTATGGTGGGCAGTGTGTTGAGACACAACACCTGGCCGTTCACTTGGCTCCATTTACACTACATAAGCCATCTCAACATTAGAATCTGCCAGCTCAGCCCAGTTTCATCTCATCTAGTGTAGTCTCAATCTATCATTTGAAGACATGTACATACATTAAATTATATATTTTTCAATAATGTAATACAAATTAAATTAAATGAAATCATGAACTGTTAATTCAAATTAGCATTTGTTTTTTTACAGTCCATTTATCATAAACAAAAAAAATGTGATGTAAGAGTCCACGTCTCAGATCCATACAACAATGTCAGTAAGTGCCATGGTTTTATAGAATTTAATTATTGTTACCCTTCTTACTTTACCGACCGATGTCATTTGGATGATACCCTCAGCCTCTGAAATCTAAGCAGTTTATTAACATCAGCTGATTTTATGAAGGACAAATGACAGCCCAGATAATTAAATGTAATTACCTATTATATCTCATTATTAACAATTATCCTTGTTTGCAAGGGTTCCTCACCTATGAAGCCCCAAACCTTTGTTTTGTTAGTAGATATTTCAAAGTTGTATTGATATGGAATGCAACCTAAAAACTGCCAAACGAAAATTTGCTTCTGAATTTGCTATAAACACCTGGCCATATTCAAACAGCATTGTGTCCAGAGGGAAGCCACTGATTATAAAATGGGATTTTGAAACTTTTTGCCAACTTTCTATACTATCGTCAATGTAAAAATGAAATAATGTAAGTTATCTACACTACATTATTAAATTATTTTTTGGTAGAGTGTAGCAAAATAATATGGCAGCAAAGAAATATATAATTAAAAAAAAAAAAAAGTTACACTTGATTGTCTAAATTTAAAACAGGTTCTTGCACCACACTGAACAAATCAAGAACAAGAAAGTTTTTACACTAATTTACAATAACAATATATTTCAAACAAGTTTCCAAACTTGTAATATTTTAAATATAACTTGCCATTCAAGATCAGAATTTCACCAATTAGTTTAAAATAATACAGTTTAACGTTGAGAAAAATAAAAATAAATAATCTACCTTTGTCTGGTCCATCAATTTCACTATGTATTGATGTTAATAAATCAAGAATATTAGTATTATCTGATTTTTCATCAACAGCAATTTTTAAATTTTCAATTCTTTGTGATATATTCTCCATATCTGAAAAACCATAAAAACAGTTTATTAATTTTCACCATGAATATTATTTTATTAATTACTACCTAAATGGTTTTTGAAGAACTTTTTTAAACTGATCATAAATTACTTCTTCCTTATATTACAGCAATCACAATTTTTATCATCAGCATAATTAAGTACAATTACCCTCTTACTACAAATTTATATTTTCATGCTGTCCTTTCCAACAAAATAAGAATCACAAATTATATTTTAAAAAGTGCACATAATGTTAATTAATTTCTTAGAAAAGGAAATCTGGAACAGTCTAATTATGAAAATAATATAACTGCTACATAAATGTTTTATTCAGATCGGTACATTCTATATACATGAGAAATGAGTGGTTGTGTAACTCCAAAGTTAACAAAAGAAAATACCCCACCTTTTCTTGGAGGAAACAAGAAAAATGTACAAAAACTTAAACAATGGAATATATAAAATAAATAACTAAAAAAAAAAGAAGTGATGAAGTTCAAGTTAATACGTATCAGATTAAATAATTATCCAATGTTATTATAATAAATAGATAGTATTGAATAAAATTATTACTACAGCACATAAATAAAAATACAGTTTTTGTGTGTAGTTTCAATAATGTAATACAAATATTAATATTTATTCAAATATTATATATATATTTAAACAAAAATTCATGAAAATATTCTAATATTTTATTATTATTGTATGTGCTTAACAAGAATGCAGAAAATGCAAATTAGCCTATTTAATTATTAACATTTAAAGTATAACATCAAAAAAATATGTTTAAAACCAATTAACTTAACTTTCAAAAAAATTAATTAGAAAATTGTTTAAACAGTTAATTAATTACAAGCAACTGATGCATAATTTGCCCATTACACTGGCTTTATTGTCTCATTTAAGAAAAAATTATATCTTTTTGGAATAAATTAATAATACTAATTTTTCAAATATTATATACATATTTAAACAGAAATTCATGAAAATATTCTAGTATTTTATTTACTAAACATTGGTCAACATTTTTTTTATATTCACAGGCTTCAAACATCCCATTTTTGATTTCTGAAAATTCAGACACAAAAAATATGTTACTGTTCAAATGAGAATTAGATGATATAATATAAATATTTATATACAAAGCACACTTATTATACTTATATAATAAGTATAATACTTAAATATAAAAAGTATTTAATAATGACAAGTGATTTTCTAAAATAGCATATACTTCATCTAAATTTCTAAAAAAAAAAGGAGTAAATGCTTACATAAAAAAAGTAAGGTTAGCTTAAGTAACAATCTAATGCAAAATTATTAATTATGCTAAAAAATATACTATTTATAGCATCTCTATCCATGATAGAAGCCCATTATTCTTTTTCTCTTAAATTTTCTATTACAGTTTCCTTCATAAGATTTAAAACTTATAATTCATAAAAATTATTTATGCACCAATAATATTTCCATAGCATAACCAATTGAAAAATATAATTTTATATTAATTGCATAGAACTAAAACCATTGTCTAGCAATCCTCAGCAATAAAATTGTAAATATAATAAAAGTTATATTTAAAATTATAGAAAACACCATAAGAATTCTACAAACAATTAAAATATTATTCATTTCTTTAAAATTGAAGATATTAAAGTGAAGAATCATACTAAACAAGAAAAACCCATATAAAATTTTATACATTTCAATGTTTTATACGGAAATGGTAAGGATAAAGATGATTTTTTTATTATTTCTAGATAACATAAAAATACATCCAGGATATGAACAAAACTTTGGGTAGGTTTAACTGTTCAATGATATTCTTTAAATAGATCAACCAACTTTTAAAATTACAGAACTATCACTTCAAATCTTTAATAACAGATACCTATTATAACATATTAATACCACAGAACTAGAATACATACAATAATTACGACAAACATTTCAATACATTGATAGAATAAATCGGAAAAAAATATCTTAATCACCTCTACTAGTTTTAATTATATCGGTCAGATTAATCAATTTATTACATTTTCTAATTTTTATATAGCGATTAATGTTATCATTCCAAGCAAAAAATAACGTCAATACAACAAAAAAACAACCGGGAAATATTCCCAATTTAAATGAATTAATTTGCAAATTAACTTTCACATACTTAGTTATCGGAACTACAAACAGACATCTCCAATTGATATAAAAACATACCTGTCTTTATTTATTCACTTATAAAGAAAACATGAAAACTACAATAACACCCATTACAGACGACAAAACTGTACCGTACAAAATTTTTTCTACTAGCGACTCCAGTGGAAGGATCCAAAAATTATCCACAAATACCACGTTAAAACAGTAATATTCCCTCAGAATAAAAAAACCCATGCAGTACTCATAGATCATTAAAAATAAAAAAAAATTCTGTATGAAAACCATTACAAAATATAATTTCATTCATAAATAGAATATCTTCTAAAGAAATATTCAAAAAGACTTGATTTCATTAATACAAAGTATATAAAATGTTTTTCCCTATTTTTTACTTAAAAGAAAAAATAAAACATTAAATTTTAAAATGTCATTATAAAATTTTGGACATCCCAATAAATGAGTTTTATGATTGATCAATTAAGACTAATAACTCATTCAATTTTTTTGCATAATGAAGAAAAAAGTTCTTCCTTTTTTGAATGTCGATGGTAATCGATAACAAACGAAAGGACCCGATCCGCTCTCTACCTGTCGGAAATCGATGCCAATGCGCATCATTATCGATTTTTAGACCAGTTAAAAGCGGCAGCTGCAACTCAAGGAACGCCTTTACAAGAAAGCAAATCTAATTGCTTTAAACTGGGAAATTGAGTTCATTAACAGGTAATTTTTAAATACTGTATGAAGTCATTATTCATTTTAAGGTTATGCACTCAATAACCACAATTCAAAACAAGCGGCTTTACGCACGGTTTCATTCAAATTTATATCAAGTACTTATAACAAGTTTATTCTAAGCTTTATATTTTTGAATTAAGAAACATTCTCTTTTATCTCATAACCTGATAACTGATAACCCTTTCCCTCAAAAGTTTGTATAATGTCTATTTATACATATCATTTTTGTAGTCTTACAATTTCATCATACTTGATGAATATGACATTTGTAAAATGCAGAATTTGGAGAACACCAGACAATTGTAATTTGGTGCTTGTTGATTTTAATAGGAGGAGTAATTATATGGAATTTAAATGAATAATTCTTCTGTCATAGAATGAAATAATAATTTTAGATTTTGTCAGTTTATTACATGTAGTAAAGTTAACAACTGGATAAACAGATTAACTTATAGGAATTGTTAGATCTATATTTGGATTAAGACCAAATATAGATATTTGGTTTTTTAATTGATTTAGTAGTGCTAAGGTACCTTTTAGAAAATATTTGGCTCTGTGATGATCAATTTAAATTACTCATGTTATTAGTAAACTCTTTAAAAATTGAAGTAATTTCAGTTTAAGTAATTCTGCCTTATCTGTAGTTTTTCCAACATTTAAAATTAAGAGATTTTGCTGAAACTATGTTTTAATTAATATTTCTTATGTTATGAAATTATAATATGTTTTTTAAATATTTCACCTGTAACAACACATGCAAAACATTTAGGTAAGATTTATGTTGTCTAAAGTTACTGAACAAATAATAAGTTTTTCTTTCTATGGAAAACTACTTCCTGCTTCCTGAATTTATTTTTATTTTTTTCATTGTAATTAAACAATAACAATTTTATCCATAATAAGAATAAAAATAAATTGTTATTATAAATATTTATTTTGAGTGATAATACAAAATCATTTAATTATATCAGCTGTAAAATTTCTCTTCTGCTTATATAAATAAGATTATCTTGGTTGCATAAAAAGACCATAGTGCAAATTATTCAAAATATACTTCTGGTCTCTCAATGTTGTATCTTGTATTTACACATTAAAACATATTTCAGTAAAACATTAATAATTTTTGTTTTTGCTTTTATTGTTAGGTGTTTATAAATAATTGAAATGTGTTTACATTGCATTTTATCCTCTTTTATATTTTAAAAAGTAAGATTTAGTTATTTGCTTGATATTTAATTACATTACTAGTTAATGTTAATTTTTGTTTTGATGTCGTGTTTTTTTTTTTATAATTAAAACTTAAAGTATGTAACATTGAAAGCAAAATGTTACAAATATTTATTGTTGTCTTGGCTATTTAATAAATGGACTTAATCATTTTATTTATTTATTTGTTTTTTGCTACAGAACAATAATTTACAGTTCGTCTCTTCTGACAAAACCATTAGTAAATAATATGTTAAAAATATTATATATCATTGATAAAGGATGTTTGATTCCCACAAAAACATACAGTAAATGATTATAATGTATGTCTGCATGATAATAAACATATTTCTGGTTAGAAGTAAGATCCAATAAACACTCATTATGTCAAAATCACCATCATCACTGGGTTCTATAACTTATCCAATCTATGGACTACATATCTCCAACATATTCATTCATATACAATGTTTTATAAAATACAAGTAAAACAGGTAGATTAATGAATGAATGAAAAGAATGTTAAACAGTAATAGCTTTAAAACAATAAAAATAACAATTAAAATAATAGTAAATAAAAATTGTTAAAATATCTAGAAAAAAGGAAAAAAAGACATGAAAATAGAGTTTCTTCCAACAACCGTCACGAAAATTCAAGACAAGAATCCTTTTTCATTTATCTAATGTCATCAACATTGTCTAGCAGATTTAAAGAATGGGAATTTTCATGTCTATTTAGTCTGTGTATTTAGAACTGAAATGGACATTCCCAAACATACAGAATCCCAGGTAGGTATTCATGTATTTCAAAATTCCTGCAGACTAAGGCTTTCCTAATATCTTGTTCTGCGACTTTTGAATCACTTAAATATTGGTGTCACTAGTCATCTCCTAGAACTGAATTTTTTATGTCCATATTGATTTCAAGAAGATCTTATATATAATCTCTGTTAGAGAGAGACAACTGAGAACCCCTATCCATTTGCCAATACATATCCTTGAATTTCTGGTCAGTCTGTTTATTTTTCTCCAGTACATGACTTCATTTCATACGTTGATCTACGGGCAAGCCAAGGTGCCAGTCTCTGAGATGCAAGTGATAGTGTCTCTAGCGTTTAGCCTTTCATCTGAAGGTTCCATTCAAACTCTGGTCAGACATGGAATTTTTCACATTCTACAAAATTACCATTTCAATCCATCCTCTGAAGGACACTAGTTATATGAGTAATTTCAATGTGATCCAAGTAAACTGACGGACAGTTTCATCTCTTGGTCATAAAGGTAATTTGGGTAGATATCACCAGACTGACTTTAATCTTTCCGTTGTGCAGCCATGTACTAATTACTTCCAGTGCTAACTGAATCTTCTTTGAGGCTACAATCCAGTCATCACCAACTGGTATGATTGCTATATCATCCATGTATGATGGAATTGCAACAGATACTGTACAAGAAAGATTAGTAGTATACACTAGGAATAAAACTGATTCCAATACTGAGCCCTGCAGTAGTACAGAGGCATTTCCAAAGAAGTTAGATCTTGATTATTTCTAATCTGCAAGAAGCAATCATCTAAGTAACTAAACAGAATCAAATAATAAGGCCGAGGAAGGCAAGATTTCAATTTGAAAAGCAGCATGGTAATAAAATCTTGTCAAAGGCCTGTTTACATCTAAAAATGCTGCAGAGACAAATTTTTGTCATCTGTTGTTCTCTTCCTTTCGAGACACCTGATAATAATAACATTATATATTCTATGGGTTTGCTCTATAGTTGAGTGGCCAGTTATGAAACTAAACTGATAGTTAGATATTACATCGCGCGCGCGCACACACACACACAATTTTTATTTCTTTTTTTTTTTACTTTTTGTGACATCTGGAAGAAATTTGTTTTCAAATTTTTTATTAACACTTTAAAAATTGGGGTTTTTTCAGTTTTTTAAGTTGCAGAATTAGTTAATTAGTTAACTCATCAGAAAATCATTTAACTAATTTTATATTAGTTAATTCATCAGAAAATGTAGAAGTTTTTTTACATTTTCATTATAAAAGCGTTTCAGTTTTGATTTTAATTATAACTTGCATTAAACTAGATAAATTAATTACATTAAATTATTATTGGAGTTACATTTAATGATTCAGAAACAATGATGGAGGCGCCTTCCTTGGTAAAAAATTCCGGAGGTAAACTAGTCCCCCGTTCGGATCTCCGGGTGGGGAC
>JAAAKQ030287737.1:0-10356 GCA_010016005.3 Zanna intricata | reverse complement strand
TGTGTGTGTGTGTGTGTGTGTGTGTGTGTGTGTGTGTGTGTGTGTGTGTGTGTGTGTGTGTGTGTGTGTGTGTATGAAAGGAACATTTTCATTACAAGCTCATAACTTCTTGAAATGATTTTCATCTTCATACATGCAATTTATATAATATTTAATAATAACTACTTGACGATTATCGATTATCAATATTAATAAATAAATTAAAAATAAAGGAGTAAAACTACTCTCAAATTGGCAAACATTTTTCAGTCCTTATAGACTATCTTTGTTGTTTTGATATCCAATTATAATTTACATTAAAAGATAAAAAATAATTAACATATTATGTAATAATATTAAAAAAATATAACAAAAAAAAAAGTAATATAATAAAATAATATTTGTTATGTAATATAGCAAAATGAAAAGAAAAAATTGGATTTGCAACTGACTGCGCACTGTTTTTTATTTCTTCTTTCATTTTTTCCTTTTTACAGTTCTATGTTATTAAAAATTCTGTTCTGTTCAATGATGAATGTTTTTCAAAATGAATTTAACAATAAAAACCACACTTTTTCAAAGAAACAGTATTGATTTGAAATGGTATTTTATTGAAGGCATTTGCTCTAAAATGGTACAAGTATTATACTTACAGTATATGATAACTGTATTTTTACACATTTTTAAGAATTATAACAATCATATTATGCTTTATACTCCTTATTTATAAAAAAAAATGTTTAATAAATAAAACATAAAATTTAGTACATATAAATAAGTAATAATAAAAAAAAAAAAATAATCATGTTACATAAACTGAATTTAGTTTCTTGGTACACAACACTCATAATTCATGGATTAAAATTAAATCTACTTGTGGCTGTAGAATATGATTCTTGCCTATTGTTCAAGACACAATAAACATAACAAGATACAACATATACCAATGCTATTAAGTAGCCACTGCTGAATATAATGTTAATGATTTTATTAATTTATCTTTCATAAAAGTTCTGCAAAAATATTGTAAGTGGCAGTAATGGACAAGTCATAAATGAAATGTTATAATCATAAACACTTTTAGAATATTTAAATTATAACTGATATAATTCACTGATATAAATAAAATTATAAATCAAATAATATGTATAATTTACTGACTTTTGAGGTGCAGATGGTGCATCTTGAGTAGGGGTTGGTGGCTTTTTAAGTGCAGATTTAAGAGGCATTGCATGGAATTTTGGTTCCTTTGCAGGTATTTCCTCTATTTTAGATGTATCAATACCAGGATCAGGTTGGAGTAATCTACTTTCACCATCAACATCTTCATCTTCATCATCTTCTCCTTCTTCACAATCATCTTCTCCATATTCTTCATTATCACCAAAATCTGTAAAAATTCAAATCTATGATGAACGTAAAACATACATGTATTATATAACTTAGAATAATGTAACAAAATAACATAATCAGTTGGATCAGCATAAGTGCTGATTAACAGATATGCGATACTGTAAGAACTTTGTTTAAATCCATTTAAAGGTAAAGTAAATAATAATGCACTGTAAATATAGTATATAAAGTTTTACTTGTGTGATAATAAAACACTGTATATTCTACATGAATTTCATACAAAAACACTTAAATGTTGATATTTATGCCAGTAGATAGTGATAAGTTAGGCTACTTGCAGGATTACAATAAGTTTATGTATAATACTCGCTTATAATTTTGATTCTAATAAAATTTTGACACTTAACAAACTGTCTGACTTATGAAAATTACTTACTGAAATTACGTTAAAAATGTTGATTTCATATTATAAATAAATTAAATTTTATAAATTATAATTTATTAAATAGTTATAAACAGTTTACTAATCATATTACATTCCAATATAGTTTAGCCAATTCAGGACCAGTATGTAGCTACAAATTTTCTTTAAAGCTTATTCTGTGTTCCTTGTAACATCTTAGGATTACTGTGCCATGATATGATGTTAATTAGAACCTAACCGTAGAATGGTAACCAGAAAACATTGTTGAGAAGCTATTACCATTAAAATAAAACTTCTCTGGTCTGATGCTGAATTTAGCATCAGACCAGTGAAGTTTACATAGAATAGAAGTTCACATAGGTAGAATTACCTGTGTAAAAAGGCAAACATTAATCCTTTGTATCAACCTAATATACATCACAATTAATAGAAAAATGTCAAAAAAGTTTTATCCTCTATCAAAACTACTTGAAATTTAATATTCTATAAAAAAAAAAGTATAAAATAGTAGAGAGGAAATATTTAAAAGTATACAAAATAACTAAATTTTGTAATTTTGCAGTTGGTCAGAAATAATTGAATTGATCAGCCTCTCTAAGATAAAAAAAAATATTACTTTTCAGCACTTATAAAACACTGCACTTTTTTATGTTAAAACCTTTTCAGTAACAAATCAGTTTATTTAAATCTCACCAAAATTAGTCTCAATAAGTTATGAGAGTATCACATATTAAACTTTAAAAATGAATGATTACTTTGGTATCAACATATTAATTTTTTGTTTAATTAAAAACTTCCTGGTAATAAACCTGTTCTTTTACTTTCAATCAAAAATGCATGAAAATATAGAATATCCCCTGTATATCCTGTATATATATATATAGGGGATGACATTGTAAAAAAAAAAACAATTAAGATTGTAAAAAAAATATATGTGAAACATTTCCATTAAATTTTTATAAAATTGATAAAATTAGTCACTTTAAACATGGATTTAAATTTTTAAAACGGTAAAATTTACAGCATTCAAATCAATTAAACAGCTAAAAATAGCAAAGTCAGTTAAAAATTTAACCAGGTTATCAAAATATTAAAAGTAAGGCAGAGTTAGAAAAACAATAAAAAGAAAACATACCTTCATAAATGAAATCAGAAAAATTGAGCGGCAGTGCATTATGTATTGATGTAGTTGGAGCTGGTGGTTGTTCAGAAAGAGAACTGAACATTGGAGGAGGAGGTATAGGTCCAATTTCTGACACAGGTATGGGAGGTTCTGGCAACTCAGACAATGTTAATGGAGGATCAGATGATGGTGGAGGTGGTGTACCCACTCTAGGAGGACCTCCATCTCCTGAATCTGTAAAAAAAAAATTCTTAATATAAATAATTATTAAAACATATTTTTAAATATTTAAAGTGATGATTCATCAGACTGCTGGAAATCAATGGATTTCAATGGAATCTCATATGGCTTTGAAAAAATAAATTACTTTTTCTGGTAAATAATTTTATAAAGTTATTTATAAAAAAATATATATAATGTTAGCATTTTACATACTTCAAAATTTTAATTCACCATATTTAATAAATTTAGATGCTTATTTAACTATACCAACTTTCTTTAGACATTTAATAATCTTTACTACATTTCAATCTCTTCCTAACAAATTTTTTTGCTAAATTCACTTGGTGAGATAATATTCAGTTTATTAAAAACATTGAATATTCTGCACACATTTCATACAACAACATTTAAATTCTGGTAAATAGCAATAAGTTAGGATATTTGCGGGATTAGAATATGTTTAAGGTTGGAAAAGTATGTCTTACCTCTATGTGGTGTAGTTGGATAGATTATAAATGACAATATTATAATTCAATTACATATAGCAATTCCAGATAATCAAGTATAATATAATCAATTATGGAAAGTATTTTGTGTAAGAGATTTACACCAAGAGGGTTCCAATCCTCCAGTGATAGTGACACATCAGTGCAAAATGCACGTTCGGATTTTGGGGGTATTAAATGTTGAATCAGACAACTCGGAAAATAAGTTAACATATAACGCCAGAAAAAACTAATAACATTGAATAAAATTAAATTCAAAAATATTAACAACATTTTGATCATCCAGTCACAGTTGAAAGTGGGAAAACTCAGTGAATTTTCCCACTTTCTAGTGCTTTCAGGACAATCAGTGCTGAAAGTGGGGACACAAGTAAATTTTAGTGAATTTTGATAAAGTAGATTTAAGACAATCAGCGTCAACTTTTAAGTCTACCAATAAAATCTACACTACGCTAAACATTCATATACCAATGAATCAAAGACAAGCAGAAAAAGAATATTGGGAAAAAGTAGATGATTACCTGACAAAACTCCAGAAAACTACACCATAATTCTTGCTGAGATTTTAATGTATAACTTTGCAAAGAGGAAAAACATAAAAATACATCTGTAAATATTCCACACATAACAAATTACCAAAAATGGGTAGATTAATTCAGTTATGCGAAAATCATGATCTGATAGTGAAATTAACATCATTCACCAGAAAACTTCATAAACTAAAAATGTGAGTTTCGCTCAATGTAATGTCTGGAGAAAAACAATCAGATCATATAGCCATTAGTAAGAAGTCTTTGGGAAAAATTATGAGTGATGTAATGAGCAAATATAGAGTCAGATCATTTATATCTGTAGCCAAAATCAAGATTAGACTTAATATTAAACAAACATTTAATAATACTAAAATACAAAGGCATGATATTGATAAACTGAATTCAGTGAAACTAAATTATGAACTTAAAGATAAAATAAAGGACAGTTGACAAGGTCTAAAAACCAAAAAATGTAATTGGCAATAAAAACAGTACTAATGACTAAAAAGAACAAACACTCTTGGTGGAACAGTGGGTGTAAAAAAGCACTAGAAGAAAGACAAAAGTCATGGAATATTTGGAATAGTAATAAAATTCAAGATAATAAAGATGAATTCTTGGAATAAAGGAAACTATCATTAAACATTTTTAAAAACAAGAAGAGACAATTCATGAGGAAAGAACTGAAGAAAATGGGTGAAGAATTTAGCAAGAACAATAGCACAGAATACTATCAAATATGCAAAAAACAACTAACAAAATATACCAGCTCCACTGACACTACTAATAAAGGATTCCAACACATGCAAAATAGCTCACTCTAAATAAAAAAAAATTGTAATATTCTTGCAGATTTCTTTGAGAAATTACACAACTGTCTCTCACCACAAGAGAAAGTCACATTCTCAATCAGAAACAGCATCAAGATTCATAGCCACCACATTTAGAGGGAATTAAAGTAATTACTGAATCATTCAACAATCACATAGCATTGAGTGAAGATGGAATAAAAGCTGAATTATAGAAATGTCTAGATGGTAATATCCTAGGACATTTGGTGAGGGTCACTGAGAAGTCAGAGAACAGAGATGATCCCAGAAGATGGAAGTCTGCAATGATTCACCCGCTGCATAAAAAAGGTGATAAGTTTGATCCTAACAAGAAGAGGAATCTCCCTTCTATAGGTGAAATATAAAATCTTATCTAAGACCTTCTTAAAGCGAGCAGAACTGTTGGATCCTAGTTGGATGAATATCAAGGCAGATTTCAGAGACCCAGATCAATATGCAGAACAAATTTGAAATCTGAAGTCAATCATCAAAAGAAGGAAGAAACAACAAAAGAACAACAATAACATTCACTGATTTTCAGAAAGCTTATGATGTTATTGATAAAGGAACTCATTAATTATCGAAACTTCTGGAATTGAGGTTGGACAATAAAATGACAAGCACTCCACTGCCAAAAAATCCAAGTCAGATTTATTGGGTGCATTCTCTGCAGAATTTGTAATCAACACAGAAGTATGGCAGGATGATGATCTCTCGTCATTGCTTTTTAATTGTGTCTGGAGAAGGTAATAAGGAACTGGAGAAAATCAGACACCAAAGGGATAGAATTAGGAGCAGGAAAAATATTGTCTGGCATTTGCTAACGATAGTGCTTTGGTCATGGATACAAAAGAAATGTCAAAATATAATTACAAAATTTAACTACACAAATGAGAAAAATAGGATTACAGATTTCATGTTCCAAAACAGAATTTCTAATCAATGATAAGAGAATTACAAACCAAATTAATAACAACAAAATTAAGAAGACAGAAGGTTTAAAGTATCTTGGATCACAATATACCATAATGAAAGGGAATCACTCAAGCGAAGAGTATACAAAATGAGGAGAGTATTCATTGTCCTCCTCATTTTATCTACACTTACAAATTTGTCATTTTGTGAGTTTCAATCTCACCAAAAATATTTAAAACAAGAAATCACTATCACATGGATATGACTGCGACACTATCAGACAGTAGTAAGAACAGAGGCACTGTATGGTGTAGAAACATTGAAAATGTCAAATAAATTGGAACTGGAGAAAATTCATGTGTTAGAAAGACAAACCATAAGAGGTATTCTTGAACCGAAGAAGGAAAATATAAGTATTCAACAGACCAAGGAAGAATGAAGAAATATAATCAAAGAGGAAAAGATACTTCACATAATGAAGATTGGCTTTTTTTGAACATCTAAATAGAATGAATGATAGCAGAATTACTACAAATGTATAAGTTATTATCAAAACACAAGGCAAGCACAGATTTAGTGGACTTCAGTTGTTAGAAGGACTTCAACAACTAAAACTGAACATGCAAGATAGAACACTTTTCCGGGAAAAACTTAAAACAATAAAAATAATCCAGAATCCGATGGAGAGGAGGACAAGAAAATTACCACAAAATATAAAAGAATTAAGGAAATTAAGATTGGAAACTCTGAAAAGGGCATGGAGAGAATTTAAAACGAAGAGAGAAAGAGTACTCCTAAATTATTGATTAATATGCTCCTACAGTAAGCCATTTGAAAAAAAAAAAAGAGCGATTTCTTTATTAGCCTATCACAAACTTCTTTCATAAATTTTACAAAGGTGTATTACTTAGTGTTCAGAAGATAGTTATCTTCTGTATTTTTAAAAGATTAAAAATACAAATAAATTTAGCTCTATTTAAAAAACATTATAGACTTAAAAATTTCATAACCCATAGAACAATGCAATAATATCGTGTTAAAATAATTTCTTCATGCTCTAGAATTATAAATTATATATTTCATATTACAGCAAACTAATTTTTGGTATATCCGTAATTCAATAGGAAAGTAAAAGAAAATTTGGATAATTAATACACATAAATGATTTTTTTAGGAATACACTTTTAAAAATTAAAAAAGAATAACTTTTTTCATAATACACTTCCAAGAGAGATAATTTTAAAAATATTTATTTTCTACATATTTACAACTGTTTTAGTGCCAACAGAATATAATTTATAATATTACTGTGCCAACAAGTTTTCCCATTCCAGTAATAATATTTTCAGGTGAGGGTGCATGGGGCATGCTCTGGGACAAGAACCAGAGGGAAGAGGTAGCCATAATGGCCCCTCCCTTCTGGGGATCAGGGAAAGAGAGGTGGCGGCATGGGGCGAGGACTGAGCCTAACGAACAATGGGACTTCTCTCCACCTTGCAGGATGGGACAGTCAGAACTGGATTCATTTCTTTAACATGTAATCTTTTTATTGTGTATTGAATCCTGTAAAATATTTTGTGACTTGTAATTTATCTGTAATCTATATTATTTGCATCTGTATCTATACTTTAAACGTGTCATATCTTGTGATACTCATAGTATCGCTGCTGGTACTATAACATCGTAGTATTTGTCGTGCAGTGAGAACTGGATGTGTACTTTGTATATTTTGATTATTGCATTTGTTTTGAATTTTGAATTTGTGTTTGTATTCCTATTCAATGTGTGTTTATTTACAATTTTTCTTTGTATTTTTATTGAATGTTTGTTCTTTGTAATGTTAATCGTGTAGTGTTTACATATATTATGTAATTTGTTGCATTTAGTAAACTGGTGGGTGATCTCGAAAATGAGCTATACATCACCTCACACAGCGTAATGCCAGCTTGGTGTTTTACTCTGTTTTGATTTTCATTTCTGTTTAGACAACATCTAACTGTAGTATATTATGTACTTGTATTTCCTTTTCACTTGTATCTATATCTTACACTTGTATTCCGCAGCAGGCGTGCACTCTATGTCGTAGTTTAACTATATACCTGGTGCCACACTATGGTAATTATATCAGGTACACCATGCAACATGTCCTGGTGATGGATCGCGAAGAGCCTATTGCCAATCTTGACGAAACATTAGGTGTAGGTTAGATTAGGTTTAATTTTTTAGTTTTAATTTCGAGGGTTCTGGGCGGAAGATAGGTTAGGTTAGGGGGGGTGTAATGGCGGTTTGGTAATAATTAAAAAAAAAAAAAAAAAAAAAACCGGGAAGAACATGACAAAATGTGGCGACGAGTAGCGCATGGGAGGCAGTCTGTTTGCAGAGGACACCTTGGTCTAGGGCACACGCAAGAGTGTACTGGATCAGGGTACTTCCAATGAAGCATATGGGCCCCTCTTAGGTTTGAGAGGCTGCGAGCAAGACTTCCAGGGCTGGCCGATGATATACTGAGAGGCGATTCCAGCTGCCCCTAAAAAAACGTTGGGGGAGGTTTAGTTAGTAGAGGGTGGGAGCAACTCTGTCTCATGGTTGCCAAGGCTCCACGTCCAGTGCCCACTTAGCTTTATGCTAGTTCAGGATGGTTAGCGTCCTGGCTTCAAGCTCGACACACCCTGCAGGGCGTGTATAAATGCATTCCTTCATCATCGTTCAAAAAAAAAAAAAAGAAGTACATATATATATAATACATAGACTAATACTTTTAGAAGTTAATTTTTTAACTGTTTTATACATAATAAATTAAACTAAGAAAAACAATGGTAAAAAAATTAGATTAAAACTCACTGTAACTTATATCTATTATTTTTTAAATGCTTCTAAACTGTTATGTAATATAAGGCTTAATAATTTTGAAAAAAGGGAATTTTTTATTGCTGTATCACAGAATAACATGAAAAATTCAACAATTTACATTAAAAAAATTGACCACATTAAATTTCATCATAAATTATAACAAATTGACCATAGTATGTTTCTACTGTATTATGAAATTATGCAGTTACAATATGAAGGAAAGAATTAAAATCTGCTGTATGAAAAATACAATGGCCACTGGAAATTGTTGGCAATCTTTTCATTATAATGCAAAATGCAGAAAAGTTTGCAATAATAATAAGGCTCATCTTTCACGTGTTTCTTTATATTTCTTTAATGGTTTTCATTTCTGTTTCTTAGGACTTTTTTTTTCAGTATGCATAATTTGTATTATACAAATATTTACAAATCAGTAATAAATGTTGAAAGATTTTTTTTTACATGCAGTGTATTCTCTAAAAATTCTGTAGTGGAACTAAATGGACAAATATCTCTATACAACTTAACTTCTAAGCTAGCTCTAGTTTAGAATGTGAATGTGAATCTTGGGTGAAATTGTGAGATAATTGAAGTTGTAAAAGCATAAAATTTATAAAGGGAGTTTAATTTTATAAATAAAAGCAGAAAATTGTCAACTTCACCAATTCAAGACTTTTTTTTAAATAGTCTCAATTTTTAAACACAATTTGTGTTTATATTTCTTTGTATTAATACAAAAAAAGAATCACTTACATGCCTGAGTATAACCAGAATTTCTGTCAGCTTGGCATTACAGTTAGTACATTCTCTGTGCCTTACTTTTAATAATGCTGGTTATTCTTGATGATGTCTACAGCACTTCACATATAACTTCATATTCTTACTAAGCATTTACAATGTTAATGGTTATAGCAGAATTAAAAATGTTTCATTAAATCTGTATTCCTGACATTTTATTTCCTGATTAAGTCTCCTCTTTTGCCAACATTATAAACAATATAATTTCTGTAAATGATGCAGATTTAATATAAGAGATAATAATTCTATAATTATTTACTTACGCCAATACTATTTCTACAATATTTTACTGAAAAGTTATATATTGCCTATGATATTTGCACTATTAATTAATAGCAAGTTTCAATAATTTCATTTATCAGTGATTACCCAATTTTTGCACCTCCATAATGAGTGTGGAAAGTTAGTTTCTGTTGTTTACTACTAAAACTAAGAACAAAAAAATAACAAAGAAATGTTTTTATAATGATGACTGCCATCGTAACATTGATGACAATCATCATTATAATATGATTGATTACTTTTTAGTCAATGATTGATTGACTACCTTTTGAAGTTTGTAAAAATGTCACTAACTGTTTCTCATTATTTCAGATAAAATAAAATGTCAGTTAACTACATAAGTCAGTCTGAAGTTGAGTGGTGACACTCGGTGAGTAAGGTAGTCTGTACATAGCTCCTGCTGAAGTGCGTTTTTTGGTGGTAAATAGGTTGATTTTATTGGATACGTTGGTCAGGAATTGTCAATTGGTTTTCGGTTAATGTGTTTGTCAATTTTTATGGAGATTGGTTAATGGATTTACAAATTATTGTGATTTTTCTG